>JAQIXR010000129.1:0-48273 GCA_034700825.1 Quadroppia sp. Gr-Ori-00064 | reverse complement strand
TACATATTTTTGGCTTTTATAATACATATCATATTGAATATTGAGGGTCCTATAATCACATATATTTATACGCTTTATTAATTACATTCATTTGATTTTCTCAAACTTTTTACTGATTTTTATTTTTCGTTTTTCTTATATGAAATAAATGTTTAAAAAAACTTTAAATAATGTATAAATATTTCAAATATAGTAATGTATAATTACTTTAAATAATTAGTCGACAATTTGTTGAATAATTTGTATGAAAATGAAAAAAATGTTAAATAATTATATCTTTAAAAATCATTTGAAGTTTTGTTACATTAAAACCGTTTTGCAAATCCATGCAAAAGAAGACACTTTAGTGTCGTTCAAATCAATGCATTTATTGTCTAATTATAGCAAAATATCTCTATATTTATTCATGAACTTATATTTAGGTTTAATTCTTAGCAATTATTATTGTATTCACGGCTTTGAATGCATTCATATAGAGATTCCTAATCTCTTTATGCATTCAAAGCGAGTAAATAATATACAGAATATCTCTTCTGAAATGAATTGTTGTTTAATATTGTATTATATTCTCAATGTATGCGCAAAAGCATTTCGTTTGCCATACAATTGTCATTGAAATCAATACTTATTTTTTTTGAAAAAAAATTTTCTGAAGATATTTATATGAAGAGAGAGTTTATGAAAAATCGTGTTTTGTTATAATAACTGCCAAAAGCATTCCGTATATAAAACGGCTTTAATATGATATGAGCGCTGAAATGGTTTGAGTCGCCAGTCGTCTGAGTGGTTGTCGTAAGTGTGTGTGCGATACGACGAGCGATAGGACAACAACTTTGACCCATATATTCTTTGCCTAATTTTCAATGACATGAAAGCATTTGCGCGAATAGGATATCCTTTTTATTTCTTGTGGACACAGATTTGGCGCTCAGTTTTTGCTCTTTTTCTCTTCATCGCAAAGTTCTCTCGGATTTGGCATTACTTAAGTGATGGTCTCTATTCTCGTGATTCTATGGGAAGTTCACTTCTTCTTTGGCTTCACTTTGTTCTCGGTCTTCACTTTCGCAATATTTTTGGCATTTTTTTTCTCTCTCTCTCTCTTTCTCTCTCTTTCACTTCTGGCATCAATTGTCAAATCAGTTCAATCGCAGTCACATAAGCCCTAACCGTCTGACTGATTATTATTGAGTTGACAGCACAGGGCTTTCAAAACTATTCGGGATATGTTTGTGCGGCGAAAGGCCTGGTTGTGCGCCCCTTAACATAAGGCGCTCACACATTCATGTTCTTAAGCCGCCTTTCATTCATTCAGTCACTCATTCAGACAAGTCGTTCCCCACAAGTGATTCCCGCACTCACACACGGAATGGGAGCTCAAACTTTTGCGTGAATTTTGCACCAGAGTATAAGTGGCCCAACCATTGAGGACAGACACATAAAAGCCAACCGATCATTGTATCGCATTGTAAACAATTATGTGATATTTGATTCTCCTATTCAACAGCTATTTTTTAACTGCCCGTCCATTGAGTGGAACACACATTGATTTGTTTGAATGAATGCAGTATTGATTGCACTTAACATTTAATATATGAACCCAAATATGAACCCAACAAAAGTATGCCTTTAAATGGACTGTCCGTCCATTTCAATGCATCACTCAATTATTCACTGAATTATGTGATCTTTAATTAAAAAGCATTTTTTCGAGACTTTGAGAGACCATAGAAATTGTGAATAAATATGAATTTCATACGAAATTCTTTTGTGTTTGTTTTGCACTTCAGTTCAGAATATTTTTAATTAAAATGCTTTAAATAAATGTAAAAGTTTTGTGTTTTGTTTCTCATTTGTATACATAGAAATGTTTGCGAATATTATTGACAATCCATTTGTTAATAAAAAGATAATAAAGAATAAAAGTTATTAATAAACAAATAATTTATATAATTGTTATCAAACATAATGTCTAACAATGAATAGATGATTGAAATACAGTATAAATATTATGTTTTTCTAAAGGAAACAATTTCTCGAATTCTTTAAAAATTCATTCATTAATCAAATCTTATGTAACCATATGTCTGTGCGATGCAGAATGCCTGCCCTCCCAGTTTTGAGTGAGAGGAAGAGAGGGTACAATTTAGGGTACAATTTATTATTTGTCAAAATAGAGATTTTAATTCATATAAGTAGTGAACCCCTCAATGGAACCACTCTTTGTGCCGGCATTGGAATCACTGACAGAAGAGATCATATGCTATAATCCCAGTAAAAATGTAAGCATTTTTATGACTCATACACCAGAAACACCCGATCCTTATGATTACAAATGCATTTAATTGAATACGAATTTTAATGTGTATTTCAATCAATGACTTGAAAAGAGTAATTCCCATTGAATTCAATTCAAATCAATTGAATTCAATAATTATATTAATGTCTATTCTTTTGTCTCTCAATCCATACGAAGAGGCAATCATTTGTTGCTATGAATTATTCACTGAAATGAATGAAAAGTATGAAAAATGATTCGCTTAATTGGCAGCGAAGATGAGCACTAAATCCCACATAAAATGCTAACTCATTAGTCTGGGCGCAGGAATTCCCTTCCCTTCCGCCCCAACTCTTTGCCCGTATATATTCTTCTAAATTATTTATTATTATGTATTTTAATGAATAATAATAAAAATTCATAAAAATATTTTTTAATTAATTTACAGCAAAAACATTGAATTCTTGTAAACAGTTTTTAAAATGAAAATTAATTAATAAAATGAATGCAAATATTTTTGTTAAAACATAACTTATATTCGTTTTATGAAACTTATTATTAAAAGAGATTTGTTTTCAAGTTATTAAAGACATTAAATTTTGTGTTTGAATAACGATTTAATAGAGACCGAACACGCGATAGATTATTAGTGGTATTGAATGCAAAGTCAATAATAATAATAATAATAGTTATCTTGTATTTAAATTTCAATATTATGTTATGTTCTAATACATAGTAAACATTTTTAGGGCTATTATTATTGACTTAATATAACTGGTCGTTAAGATTGTACTCCCAATGACTGAAAACCTATTGAGTGAACGATTATTATATTTATATATACTTTGAATTACTTTATATTTTTTTATGTTTTATTTTCTTTAGTCAAATGTCAGAGAATTTATTGATTTATTTTCCCATAAAAATAGTTTCAGTAATTTTTTTATTTTCATTATCGAAGAGATTTATTTTTGATGCCCCCGTACGTAGAGGGCTGTCATAAAGTTTAAGTGAATGTCATTTTTATGATTGGCGTTTGTTTTTATGTATTAGTGCACTGATAGCTGGTGTCTGTGCTTGCAATCCTCTATGAGACCAGCCATTGAATAGCCTTTTAAACAATTATATCGATATTTTCAGAGATATACACAGTTTGGAGCAATAGCTGGAGTTCCGGAGAGCCCAGTCTGTACTCATAGACACAATGTTTTGAGCAGTCATTGCAATGGATTGGGTGTTACAGCACAGACAGCGCTGAAGATTATGTGTTTAGGTGGTAGGGGAGCGGCGAATACTGCCAGTGCTTTGACTCCGGAGCACAAAAATTCATCACAACATAGAGTATAGCAAAATATGGGCTAATGCTTAGGCACAGACAGAGCCGAAACGAACAGTGCTCTGATGGGTATACACACTCTGAGCGCACATTACGAGAAAGACATTGGTTATGATCAGACACACATTGAATGTGACCTTCGTTTGCCATTTTCGCCTCATATATGACTGGATGCAATGTTCCAATAGTGTTGGGACAGACGTTTAGAGTATTGTTTTCAAACAATTTCAATACAAGAGTTATATTAAGACATTTGATGTCAGTTATGGAAAAAAGTGTTTGTGTTTGAAGTGTTTTCACATCAGATATGAGTTGAGATATGCCTTTGGGCTCACTCTATGTCGCGCACAGTATGCAAACGATTCTGTGTTCGCTGTTCTCTTGTCTTACGTTTGCACAGTTAGTATCGGTCGGTGTCTTCGCCCAAAAAGATGACTACAAGTTGACGATAATTCATGCAAACGATCTCTACTCGGCTTTCGGTGGCGTTCGTAAAGATAATACATTATGTGATCTCAACGATGAGTATAAGAATTGTATGGGCGGTGCGCCGAGAATAGTGGCCAAGGTACGCAATATCTGTCCATGCTCATCTTTCTATGATCTCTATTCTCATTTAAAAGTCTTAATAATAATTCTTTTCGTTTTTAAAAAAAATAATTTTCCATTTTTTGGATAAAGTTTTCACAATATTTATAACTGTTTTTCAAAAATGTTTTTGTTTATATAAATAAAAATCTTCTCCCCTTAAAAGGGGTCATAAAAGGACTTAGAGAAGCCATATAAACATTTTCATACAATCCATCAAACATTTGATATAATGTTTATTTTGACTTCAATTTTATCAGTTGTAGTGAAGTGTGAAATAAAATAATTAAATTTATAGTTAAATAATATATAATTCAATAGTTAATAATGAAAAACACATTTCTCTCGAATACTGTATATAAAAACTCTTCAATTTGTATGTAATTTTAGACTAAAACATATATTTTCTATAAATATATTTATTTTTGGGTATTTTTCGACTCATTTAATAAAAGTCTTCAGAATTATTATTATTATTATTATTTCAATTAAAGTTAAGTTATATTATATTTGCGGATGGAATTCAAGGCTTTTGAATGAGATATTTCATAGAGTAATCGGTTGTGAATTTTGTGAGAAAATGAGAAAATATTAAATTTTTAAGAAATGATAAAATTTTTCTTTGACATAAAAATGCAAAAATATTTTCGTATTTTTTTGCTTTAGAAAAATATATACTTTTCATATAAACACTGAACTCTCGTATGAATGACAAAGAAATAATCAATGAATTCAATCGATATTTCAATTATAAGCACAGTTTTTGTTCGAGTCTTGCATTAGGTCTTAGAATCAGTCGATTAGTTATTCTGTAATTTAATTATTGAAAACATTTAATACAATTGAATGAAATTTGAGTGAATAAACAGATTGACGAATGATTAGTGAATCAATGAATGCAAACAAATCAATGATAACAAACACTTTCCACACATTGAGGGAAAGGGAGAGAAAATATTTACATATCTATTCAGTAATACATTATTATCTGTATGTCTAAAGAAAACAGTTTTTGGGCTCAAAATTTCATTATTCATTTATGATTATTCTCTGGCAAACAATCAATGAATGTGTAAAACAATACTTTAATTACTCTTTCGTTTACAATGAAATACATTCTCTTGTTTTAGGTTTAATTATATCTTATATTTTGAATGAAGTCTTCATTTGATTGATTGTATGAAAACACGAGTATTTGATGCACTTTTATAGACTCTTTTCGTCACAAATGATTGAAATCATATTTTGTATTAATTTTTTTCAATACAAAATATCAATATTATTACAGATTAACGAATTGAGATCAAAAGAGTTCGTGCTGTTCGTGAGCGCAGGCAATAATTTGGGCGGTTTTTGGTACAAACACTTGGGTTCGAGAGTTGTCACCGACTTTTTCCGTGAGCTTCAATTCGATGTAATAAACCTGGGATTAAGTGACTATCAGTTGTATGGCTCCGAAGACGGTTCCGGTGGCTTCGATAACATAACCCAGTTCATTTCAGACGTGTCATACTTTTCCCGTATAGTCTCGTGTAATGTCGACGTCGACACGAAATACATTCACAACTTCTATCAAAACGTGCGAAAGTCGACCCGTATATCCCGGGGCGTTCGACGCATAGGCGTCGTTGGCTTTGTTCAGCCGCCAATCGATTCAGTCATAGATTTTGTCAGAATTCGTGATCCCATTAAGTGTTTACAAGAAGAGAGTGAACTTTTGCGTAAGGATGGCATCGATGTCGTTGTGGCCGTTGGCAGTGGCGATGAGGAGACACTCAGAGCCATTGCCACCAACGTGTCGAATGTGGATCTCGTGATCGGAAGCTACGGTTCCTCAAAGAATTTGACTCTTTTGAAGGGAAGAACAGCTGATAGTTATCCAGATTTCTCCGTTAAAAGCCTTTATGGCGAAACAATCGTTGCCACCGCCGACGTGTTGGGCCAGTCTGTCGGCAAACTAACTGTGCTGTTCGATAAGCGAGGCTATATTAAGTCAAGCGAAGGCACGCTTATAAAAATAGATGAACAGTTAGATTCGGGTGAGTTATGTACGAATGAATGCACGCTTACATGACATGAATATCGTATTGAATGTTCAAATCGTATTCAATGCACTCAAACCGTTCACTCCATTCGCGCACACATTGTGTTCACTGATACCCCTATTTATAATAGACATTGAGATTATCTCCAAATGATAACACACTTCTCTCTCATGATTAAAGTGAAAACTTTTCTATTGAAATGTGCAAAAAGAATATCATTTTTGGCGATCGAGAGCTGAAAAAAGTATTCATAAAGTTATTCAAAACGTTATTTAATCTCATTTAGAGAATAGCGAAACGAAAGTAATTATAGGTTTGGCTGTTATTTAGATATTAAGTCAAACCGTTTGTTACGATATATGCAATTATATTATTATTTATGATATGGTCCTATTGTGAGCACTTCCAGTCTTATGAGCCATGACATGTCATAGGGCAGGGCAGCTGCTGGTCATTTGTGCACACATATACAGTACAAACACCGGTTGTTTCCTAAGGGCTTGAAGTGTGTGCGTCGACCCAATGAAAAGCAGATGACTGTCCAATAACTGTCGATGAGATAAATAATTAAATGTCAGATTTTATGATAAAATACCAAATCGTGTGAACAGTGTTTAGAAAAGTGTTTTAAAAATTATTTCCAATCAAAATATGTTTTATTGTTTGACAAATAGTTCATTCATTTGTGTTAAAAAAAATTCTGTATTTATTATGTATTACTTTTAGGTTGAGTTCACTCAACAGTCATAACAAACACAAAAACATTATTTTTCATTACTATTATTCCTATGAAATAATGAATACAATAATAAATATTAATATTTTGAATGAAAAAATTTGATTAATAGATGACAAAACCCTGAATCTGGTGGAAAACTACGAGCGCTCGCTAGTCATTGGCAATACTAAAGTGTTCCTGAATAGCGACTACTGTTCCACACGCGAGTGTAATATAGGAAATCTCATCGCAGACTCAATGGTATTCTTTGCCGTCAATTACATTAACGACACATATTATGAGGAATATAAGGCGTTGAATATGGGGAAAGGGAGGCAAGTGTTTGGACAGAGGATCGATGAGACGAGAGATGCGATCGCTTTGATAACCAGTGATTGCATATCAGAGTCGATCGCAAACAACAATATTAACGAAAATAACAATTATTTGATTACAAAAATAAGTTTAGACAAAGTGTTGAACACAAGAGGAAAGACTAAAATTCAAATGTTTATATTGGATGGCAAAACAGTACGCCGTTTATTGCTGGAGCACATCCATGGGCTCCAAGTGTCGGGCCTGAGAGTAGTCTACGATGACAGCAAACCCTTAAGTGAGGCACTAATTGATGTTTCCGTTAAGTGCACCCAATGTTCGACAGAATATTACACACAATTAAATGACACGAAATTATATGACGTTCTGTTGCCTCAAAGTATACAATTGGGTGCCAATAATGATGGTATCGTTCAAGTGGCTCAGGGTATGAGCGCCGATAATATCGTGGAACAGTATATTAGGGTAATGTCGCCCATAAGTACAACTGTTGAAAACAGAATTACTATTCTTGGACAAAGTGGTGAGAATTGAGATAAACATCAAAATTAATGTTCAATTCTTTGTGCATATGTTTTGGCAAATATTTGAAGAATTTTTCTGTTTTATTAACACATTAAATGTTTAACTAATTTTAACATTTATTTTGTTTGTTTGCGAAAGGATTGGCACCAAAAAAGTAGTTGAAAAAAGTTTTTAAATAAAGTTTTTGATTCATATTTTATTTGGATTTAGATCTGAATCAATAGATAATTAAGTTTTTAAATGAGTTTATGATTATATCATAAGTTTTGAGCAAAACATACAGAAAATGAACACTAAATGTGGTTTGGCTTTAATTATGATTTAATAGACTGACAGTTAATTACATTAAATAATAATAAGATATATTAAGAGTCGATTAGTGTTAACATCGCTGGCATCTGATACTACATGTGCCAGCGCTCAGACAGACTTTAATTATGAGTTTAATTGACTCTGAAATACTTGAATAATGAATAAAATATTTTTAAATTTTTATTTTTATTTTGTGAAACAGTTTTACAAAATTTTCTTTATTAAAGGCAAAGCCAATGCGTTTGGAGGAGAGGTTGGATTTTTGATGACACTGTTCTTTACAGTAATGGCACAGTCTGTCTATCAACGAAGGGGTCTATAATTAAACACAAGACACCCCATAAAAATTCAGCGCAACTTCAAAATGATAAGTAACTGAAGAACAACTGATAGATTTGTGTATACATTGTGTGAATATAGAAAACAATAAAATGAAGACAATAACAAAAAAAACAATATTTCAGTAAAAAAAATTCATTAAAAAAATACAGACTTTTATTTGACTCCAAGAGTTGATTATAGAATAAAAGTTTATATTATATTATATTAATTGTATAAAAGAATATTTATTTCAATTGAATGAGAATTTTTAGTCAGAATTAAATTTTTATTATTTATAACAAAATATATATAAATAATTCGAGATTTATGTTATCATAAGTTTTTTATTATACAGTAATAAAAATAAAGTTTTTTTTAGTATGATTTCGACAAATATTTCAATACTCGGACAAAAAATTCTATGACTATTAGATATGGTCTATGAGTTCAATTCAATACTCGCTGTGTATTTGTTTGACATTTAAGGAAACATTAAATCAATTTTGAATATTATTATCACTAAAAAAATATTAAATGTTTTCAAATATTTAAGTGAAAAAATGTTTTTAATATTTCTTATATAAATGTTATTATTATCTTATTATGCATTCAATTCATTCATTTCATTGTTTGATAGAAAAAAATATTAAAGAAAACTCATTGTATTTATTCAACTAATCATTAAATAAATTTGAAATTATTTTTCAATAAACTCTTCATTGTATTCCTTATACAGAAATATGCAGAACTTTAAAGGTTTGATTGTGTCATCAAATGGTCTTGAATTTTGTAAAAAATGTATTCATTTGTTTCAAACAAACCATTGTTTGAATCGTTAGCTCAAAAATAAAGTCAAACTTTCGGAAAATTTTTCTGTCATTCACTAAAAATGTACTATTTTTTGAAAATGTAGTGAAACTCGAGTGAAATGTCAAATAAATTCTTCGATAATTTTGTCTATTTTTCTCTTTCTCTCACTTAAGGAATGTTTTGAAAAGCGTTTTAAATGTGAAATTTTCTTATGAATGAAGAGTTGAATGAACTTGAAATGGCTTTAAATAGGATTCTCGAGAAAAATATAATTAGATGTTCTCTGATATTATTGTAGAGTTTGGTCTTTTTATGCATAAAAATTGCTATATTTTTACATCATTTAAACAAAAATTTCAAATTTTATATAAAAATATTCATCAATTTTTTTGATGGCATTCAAGGCTATGTCAGGAAATGTTGTCTATAATTGATGTAAAGGTTAGTTAACATTGCATTCAATCCATTGAATACATAAAAACATACGGTATGTATAGTCTGTAAACGGGTTGTAGTGATTGGGAACTGGTTTTTTACAGAATTATATTCTTTTGAAAAAATGTTTGCATTTATCAAATGTGTTCTCGAATGGAAAAAATGAAATAAATATAAACTGAAATAAATATAAACTGATTAAATGATAGAGAATTTTGAGATGTTTTTCAATACATGTATAAAATGACATATTATTTGAATTGAGGCAAAAATGTACTTAAATATGATAGTGAAGAATGAATTTTGATACTCAACTCTGAGGACAGTCATGTGTTGTCGTGTCTAATGTTTATTAGGCAATGATTTTCACAATAATATAATAAATACTCAATTAATATATATTTTATTGATTTGATTAATTAAATGATTTTTGAAGCCTTTTAACTGAATGGCAAAGGCTTTCAATGCCATCAAATCACCTAAAATATTGATAATAGACATCAATGTCGTCATCAAAATCACTGTCCATTTATAAGAAAGTTTTCACAAAATAAGATTTGATTGTATTTGATTAAATCGCTGTTGAGTTTGCATTGATATAAAATTGTTTTTGAATTGTCTATGAATTTGAATTCAAAAACAAATTCTTTGAAAAAAGTTTTGTTTTGTTATTCGAGTCAATAAAATGAAGAAATTATTTGTTTCTCTTATTCTGGTTTACATTCAAACCGTGAAAACGCATTCAATTGACACTGAGTTTGGCATAACATTTGATCCACCATTGGTTCGGGGTCTCAATCAATGGCAAACAGTGAACATCACATTCACAGTGGAATCGACAGCCAATAAGACATTTGACGATGAATTTGAGCTAATGTTGAGTTGTGTCCAAAAATCTCAATATCATAGACAAGTGCTGGAAATCAATGGTCAGAACAGATATGTATTCAATATTAGCGATAGTGAGCCGTCATTTTCGGCTCAGTTTCAAATAAAAGCCTTATTTCTCGGATATTCAAACATTACATCGAAATTAATGCACAACAAAACTATTGTCCAAACGTTAGACAACTATTCCGTAAGTGTTGTGCGAAAGTCGTCTCCATTTGATATAGTGTTCACATTAATAATCGTCTTAATGGTAACCGTGAACTATGTCAATATGGGCTGTCATCTCGACCTTAACATTGTTAAGGAAACCCTGAAGAGGCCAATCGGGCCCGTCATAGGGTTTGTCTGTCAGTTCACTGTAATGCCAATTGTAAGTCATTTCCAACCATTTATTTCATTAAAAACATTTCATTTTTGTATTATATTTTTGGAAAAAATTCACAAAAATTCTCAAAAGTTTGATATCATTCTTAGCGCACAGTAATAACTGTCAAGCCCTCTGTGCTTACTATAGAAGGTGCTCTCTATACAGTGCACCCCTTATTCATGGCATACCCCTCACATGTCAACATCTTGTTTACAGAATCGTTAAGTTTATAAATAAATAGTGTTTTTCTTTGACCAAAACAGTTGTTGGGAAGCAATAGATTAGCATTTGTTCAGTTGTATAATCATCGACAGTACACACCGACAGCTGTCATACACAGCCATCCCTTCCTTCCTCTGGATTAGACTATTTTGCAAAACATTAATAACTATTTATTTCACGTGATTTTCATTCCTATTATAAGTATTAAATAATTTTCGCTTTCGTTCACTGTTTGCAAACTTAGCGAAAATCATAAGATATTTATGAATAGAAAAATTATTTAAAAGAGATTTCACTTTAGATTAGATTTTTTTTGACACCTTTTGACACTTTTAGGTGCAATCAAGACATTTGAGATTGCACCTGTCACATTTGGACAGGGACATGGAATAAGTACTTTTGCTACCAGTGCTGGTATTCATCAAAACAATATCTCAAATATTCTTCTAATTCTAAATAAATTGTTGCGAAAACTATTAAAAACTTTTGATTTTAAAATTGTTTACATTATATTAAAACTGTACTGTACTGTACAACTTGTACAAGGTCATTCATTATAAATGCCATGATAATTGCTCAATAGTTAAATAGTTCTTTCCATACCCATTGTATGTCTTAAGGTCACTGTCAGACCCACTCCTACCCTTTGATTCAATTTAAACAAGAATTTTATTATTAATAAAAAATACTTTTATTCTGTAAACAAAATGAAAGATATTTTCGCGAATCCATTGAATGACTGTTTCATTGACTGAATGTATACCACATTTAGGCCTCATATCTGATCGGATGGCTATTGTTGGACGACATCAGTTTGCGTTTAGGCCTCTTCACTCTGGGCTGTTCGCCCGGCGGTAATTCAAGCAATTTTTGGACATTACTATTCAATGGAGACGTGAATCTCAGTATTACTATGACATTCATCAGCACTATCGCGGCCTTAGGTATGTCTCATGTCTTCACATCTATTGATTATGTGCTCAAAAAATGCAAACATTTTGTTGTCATTTATTTATTGAAATTTAATTTCACTTTTTTTGAACTAAAAATACATTTTTAGAAAGTTTTTAATTCATATCATATATAATGAGAGTAAAAGAAGGCCTGAATTTGAATGCATTTTTTCATATTCAAAACTCAACTGCCGGTGCGAAGGGATATGTTCTAAATTTAGGGATATCGGGAACGTTGAAATCACAGGACCGGAAGCCACAGTCGAGAGCCACCAACTGTTCGACTTCCTCTTTGGAGAGTTTGAAGTCAAAAACGTTGATGTTTTCCACAAGTCGTCCCCTTTTGACAGTCTTTGGTATGACTAAAAGTCCTCGTTCTATACCGAACCGAATCAACACCTGACCCGCCGTTTTCGTCCCGTACTGTTCGGCGATCTTCTTGACCACCGGGTCTTCGATCACTTCCTTTCGCTTTTTTACCTTTTGTCCCTTCGCTGCTATTTTCTGCCCTCCCAGTGGTGAGTAGGCGGTGACGATAATGCCGTTAGACTTACACCAATTGATGAGTTTGGTGTTCGGCAGATAAGGGTGTACTTCGATCTGATTGGTCAGGGGCTTGATTTTGGCCGATCTCAACAGTATTGCCAATTGCTTTGAGTTACAGTTCGAGACACCGATCGCTTTCGTCAGACCCTTTGACACCAACTCCTCCATCGCTTTCCATGTCTGACATAAATCAAAATCCTTTTCCTCAACGATGTGTCCATTTTTGTCTTTGGGATAGTTATGTTTGTCCTGTTGTTCGAACCCAAAGGGCCAGTGGACTAAATATAGGTCCAGATATGAAGTCTTCAATCTCTTAAGCGATTCCTCAATGCATTTGATCACTCGGTCGGGTCGGGAAAAAGTGGTCCAGAGTTTGCTCACAATAAACAGCTCTTCTCTTTTGACATCGTCTTTATCGATGGCCTCTTTGATAGCTCTTCCGATCTCTTCTTCGTTGTCATAGACATACGCGCAGTCGAAGTGACGATAACCACATTTGATGGCCTCCTTCACCACCTCATAGGCCTCGCCCGGAGTTGTCGTGCCATAAGTACCCAAACCGACGATAGGAATCTTAAGCTCTTTGCCATCACTTGTGGTCACTTTCATCTTCTTTGACTTCGCCTCCATTTTTGTCAGTGAATTATTTGTCAATTCTTTGGACTAACGAATAGTTTTGGTTGACTTAAAAACTCTTTTTCTTTCTTAGAATAAAATTATTAATGATTTGAATGAACTTTTTGAATGAGTTTTATTTATTGAAAGCTCGAGAAAAAGATTACAGTATTTGAAATATATGTTTAAATTTTAGTTTTCTTTATATGAATTGAATAAACATTTCTTAGCCATTGATTTGAGAATCAATTTTGTCTCAACTGATATGAAGTGCTAAAAACCCTTAGAATAAACTCTTTTATATCACATAAAACTGAATGTGAATTAAAATTATGAAAAGAATTTTATTTGATAGTAAAGTGTGTTTTTGAAGGTTTTTACACTATTTTCTTATCAAAAAAGTTCAATATTTGTAAAAATACTGTTAAAGTACAGTAAATACCAGTGCAGACACCTCTCTGTCCGAGCAATGGCTAATAGTTATGTAAACTTCAAAAAATAACACAAAAATAAACTTACTTTTAGTCGAT
The DNA here is from genome assembly GCA_034700825.1 of Quadroppia sp. Gr-Ori-00064. Taxonomy (NCBI): domain Eukaryota; kingdom Metazoa; phylum Arthropoda; class Arachnida; order Sarcoptiformes; family Quadroppiidae; genus Quadroppia; species Quadroppia sp. Gr-Ori-00064. Next base: position 34,448 of record JAQIXR010000129.1, on the reverse strand, counting down.
ATTAATAAATATTTTCACCAAAACTTTGACTAAACATTCATCAAAAGTGATGACACTTTGAAGTGAACTGAGATTTATATTCAAATTCATTCAATGTTTTTAACATAACTTTGAATTTTTGCAATATTTTATGCAATTATTTAGTGAGTAATTGCTGTCAATTGTGTTATTCACAGACACTTAAAGCTCAGGGATGTTTTAATCGACATGAATGTAGTTTATCCTTGAATTGCCTTCTATTGCCTTCAACTTTGCCTCTCATTCCCACCCTTTGACTATGCAATCAAAGTGTTTAAAAAAGTGTTATTTTTGTTGATTATTTAAAACAAAAGAAAACAAACAAATATTTTGAATAATTATTCTTCAAATCAATAATTATTTTATTATTGATGGAATCGAGACATACATTAAGAGATAACTTGTGTTATGCAAAATATCAAATGCCTGTTCTCTTCACTTCAGGGTCAAAAGCACAAGAAATTCACTGAAATATAATATACAGTAATATTTGAAAATAAGATTTGAATTATAAAAAGCAATTTAAAATAATATTAAAATTTAAAAATTAATTAAAAATTATAATTAAAATCAATTTGTTTTATATGTCAAGAGTTCTGTTTCGCAAAGTTCGCGACCCTTTATGGTCGAGCCCCTGAAGAGCGCGTGCAATGATCTCATCATTAGTGGTGTCCTCAATGGCCCGTCGAGGCGTTTCGGCCACTGTTTGGTCTTCGGCCAATAACTTCTCGATTAGCCTCTGAGAGGCCTCTTCTTCGGCCAATTGTCTGTCACTTTCCTATGGTTTTGAAAAACGGATTTAAAATAATTTTATTTTAAATTTCATTATAATTTGATACCATTTGACAAAACTCTTCATATTCTCGATGTATTTCTCCCGATGAAGATATCACTCGATGGACAGGTTTGCGGCTTATCATCAGGTCATCGAAGTCTTCGATATTAACGCTTTGGTCATCATTTTGATGGCCTGTCGGTTGACTGTCAGCCAATTCTGGATATAATTTTTGGATTAAATTCCTGTAAAACACGAATCGATCGATAATTTAATATAAGAATGAGTTTTATCTCAATTGAGACCATTTTTCCCAATCAATGAGATTGTTGTCGATATTCTTCGTCTTTCGGGCCCAACAACTGATCCTATGGCGACAGAAAGGACACAATAGATTCACAAACTCTTTGCTCATTCGGAAACAGTGGAGACAGAGGTCGTGACCGCACGGAAGCTGTTGGACATAGGGGTCAGACATGAGATGAGTTGTGGTATTGTTTGGGAAGTGTTTGACTAACAGTGACGGGAAATCTCATTATTGATATACAAATACCACAAATCCATTGCTCGCAATCGACTTCACTCCTGTCCTCCACTTCGGAACAGGTGCTGATTGTCGTGTCGGATGTGTTGGAAGAGTCAAAGGAATCCATTTTAAGTACAATAAAGTCTTGACAACAATAAGGAATTTGCGCCAAATTCTTGTCTCGTTTTTGCACTTCTTTACAGTTATTATTGAAAATAATATTTCAATTTCAGAGGAAAGGCTTTTAGTGAACAAAAAGTTTTGTTTTCAACAACAAAAAAAATAACTTAAAAATTGTATTACTTTTTGTATGATTTTTGCACTCAATGTCTAATAGATTATTGTATTGAAGAAATAGTTAGAAATGAATTAAAATGAATTTCACATTCAATGCCCCTTACAGTTATGATGCCGTTTTGGTTGTTCACTTTGGGCCGAACCCTATTCACAAGTGTCAACATAAAGATCCCTTATTTCAATCTCTTGACATCACTTATAAGCCTGACATTCCCGATGGCCATCGGAATAGCCATTCGTCACTTCAGACCCAATTGGGCGCAGATATCACAAAAGATTATCCGTCCCTTCACTATAGTCGTGGTCATTGTTGGCATAACGGGCAGTGCTATTGTGTATAACCACATATTCCTAATGTTCACCTGGCCAATCGCCATAGCAGGTGCTCTTGTGGCCATCAGCGGCTATAGTCTGGGTGCGATAGCATCTGCCGTCTTCGGCATGAAGAGGGCTCAGGTAATAGCCATCTCAATAGAGACCGCGTACCAAAACGGTGGAATCGCCTTCATATTACTCGTCCTATCGCTACAACAGCCCGACGCTGACATCGCCAGTGTTCCCTGTCTGGCACAGCTGCTCATCACTGGCCAACCTCTTTGGCTGGTCTTCATTGGTGTCAAAATATGGTCTTATTTTCATTCAAAGAGCGATAAATCAATCGATAATAAAGCCATTGAACAGAAGATTAAAACTATTACAGATAAGGATAAGTCAGGTTATGAGGGGCCGTATGGGAGGGCACAAGTGACCACCGAATGTCGTCCTGGATATGATGATAAGAATGGTGTCAAACAGACGACAAAGTTTTAAATTGAATGAACACTAGTTTTTGTTTGCGTTTTGTTTGTCAATCAATAGTTTTATTTAATTTTTGTGTAAAACTAAATGAATAATAATTTGAGATTTTTTTTGTACATTCAATGAGTGAATAATTTTTTTAAAAAATAAATCATAAAAACAATTAATAAAAATAATAACAAAATTGAAAAACATTTTAAAAAGTTATTTATTTTTTGATGGCTTTGTTTTCGGCTTTTACACCAGTTTTGGGATTTTGTGGCAATTTCTCGAGAGTTATATTGAAACGATCCTGAACTTCATTGCGCACCCGTTGCCCTTCATAGTCGCTGACGAACGAAATGGCCACACCTTTTGTGCCGAATCTGCCGGCGCGGTTTACCGCATGCAAATACGTGTCACTGTTGTCGGGAAAGTCATAATTGACGACAAGATTCACTCTTTCGAAGTCTATCCCTCTGTCAAACATCTTCGTTGTGACCAAAATTCGCTTTTTATAGTTCTTTATCGACTGATACCCCGAAAGACGACTTTCCTGAGCCATAGCCGAGTGAATGCAAATGACTGATAGGTTGAGCTTCAGAAGAATGGTGTTGAGAGCAGTGCATCGGTTGATGGTTTTGGTGAAAATGATTGTCTGCATGAACTCAATGGAGGACAGTATGCTAAACAGTTCCCGCACTTTGTCCTTCTCGTCGACATTGATATAGAATTGTTGTAATCCGTGAAGAATTAGTTTACTGTCGTCGCCGATAATCACTTCCAGCGGACGGTTCATGAAGTGGTTGGCCGTTCGGCGCACCATCTCATTCATGGTTGCGCTGAACATCATAACCTGCTTGTCCTTTGGAAGGGAACGGGCGATGTATAGTATGTCATGCATATAGTCTGAGTGCATAAAAAGGTATTTATGATTATCCGGGTATTAAATGCCAGAATACGACAGCCCTTACCCTCCATTCCCAACAATTTGTCGCACTCGTCGATCACGAAATGTTTGACAGACTTTAGACTAATCTTCTTCTTGAAGATCAATGACCGCAACCGTCCCGGAGTGCACACCACAACCTGTGGTCTGTTTGTTTTGAGCACCTTTTCATCCATACTCTCACTGATGCCACCGATAAATACGGCGACGTTTGTGGACATGTACTTTGAGAACCTCTCGTATTCGCGCGATATCTGAAACGCCAGTTCCCTGGTGTGAGAGATAATAAGCACCGACACCTTCTCATCGCATTTGGACAGCTGCTGAAGAGTGGCCAAAACGAAGACACACGTCTTGCCCATACCAGACTTGGCCTGGCATAGGATGTCGACGCCGAGTATGGCCTGTGGTATGCATTCGTTCTGCACTTCACTCGGACTCTCAAAACCGCAATCACTTATAGCTCGCAATAACTCCTGTTTTAGGAGTAAATCGCGAAAACTCTTTGGACTCATCTCTGATATGACATTCTCCCTCTCCTTCGCCTTCACCTCCAGTTCCCTGTCCAACTTGATGTCGCGCTCATTCAACAGTTCCTCATTTTTGAACTCCTCGTCCTCTTCGTAGTCCAATATATCAAAGTCAACGTTGAAGTCAATCATTATATCGATAGTTGTTGTCAATTATTAGTGAAAATAAATAAATTAATTGTAAAATGAATTAAAAATAATAATAAAAGTCAATGAATTGAATAATGTGTTCGATGTCTGCAATCGTTTGTCAGATAATAATGTATTGAAATTCATATTAAAGTTCAAAATGCTATGAATTTTGTCAAATGTCAGCAATGATTCAAAAAAAAATATTTTAATTTTTAGACTTAAATCAAGTTTTGAATCATTTTATTAATATTAATGTTTTTGAGTTTTATTTTGAGTTTTATAAATAATAATTATTTACTGAAATTATTTTGATTTTAATTAATATTTGATTTCAAGCCTAATATTAAATGAAAATTTAATGAAGTTTTAATTGAATGCCTTATAAAAGGAATCATAAAATATGAATATTCTGTCAAAAGCATTGAATGCAATAATAAGTTAATAATGAAATAAATTATTTATTTATTTATTTATTAAGTTTTCTTTTTATTAGAGAAAACTATTTAAAAGTGATTTCATAATTAACATCAATTTCAAGGTTTGAAAAACATTTTGAAGGAACAAATGTTCAAGGTCGTCTATATATTCATACAAGTTATATATAAACTTATATTTATATAATTCTTATTGAATATAAATTAAGGGGCTATAAAATCAGGTTATATTATAGATAAACTATGTTATATCACTTTTTTTATAAATCAATGAACAAGGTTATGGTTATGGTTAGGGAGGCCTTGAGAATGTGCTGACGTTATGTGAACTCAACAAAGACCCGGTTGTTATCAAAACACACGTCTATTATCGATATTATCGTTGACTTCACTCTGTATTAAAAGTCATCGATTTTTTGTTGCATTTTCTCAATTCATTTCAGTCTCTCTTCTCATAGTTTTGTGACTTTTCTGTCGAATAAAACATAATAACAATAGCTATGAATATCAGAGACGCGACTGAAGTGGACTTGAATGCAATCAACGATATCTATAATTATTATGTTTTGAACACCACTTCCACAGCACAGGAAACTATGGACAGTTTGTGTGATAGGACGGAATGGTTCAACAAGTTGACAGCACTCGAACTGCCAGTGATTGTGGCGGAAATCAATGGCCAGGTTATAGGTTGGGGCGCTCTTACGAAGTTCAATGAGAGAAGTGCTTATCGTTATTGTGTCGAGAATTCTGTTTATCTCAATAAAAGCTACTGTTCCTCTGGCATAGGAACAGTGCTAATTAATGAACTGATATCCAGGTCAAAGAATGGGGGCTTCAAAGTAATGATCGCCAAAATAAATGCCGAACAACAGAGAAGTATATCATTTCATGAGAAGCACGGCTTCAAAACAGTCGGTTGTCTCGAGAATGTCATGTTTAAGTTCAACCGATGGTCGGGTGTTGTACTCATGCAACGGAATCTACTCTAATTGTGACCCAAATGTTGCTTTGTTTTCACTTTTAATTATGTTTTTAATGATTGTTTTGAACTATTTTCGCCAAAATATGCGAAAAGTTATACTCAAAACAAATGTACATTTTGTGGCGAAAGGTCTTTTTATAGCACTATTGACGCATAATTAGTTTGAATGGACTCCTATTGAGCGCATATACAGAACAATGACCTCAAAGCAATGAATGTATTTTTCAGAGACCTTTCACTCTCTATGGATACAGAATTTGTGTTTCATATCGTTTCCTATTCTTATAATCAATACATAATTTTTTTCATATTTAATGCAAAATTCATTTGTCATTCAAATTATAACTATTTTTTCAAAAAATAAAATATAATTCTGTTGTCAATCATTGGGTTTGAGAAACATATCAAATGTTTTGTTACTAATCATAAAGTGCTTAAATAACAGAAAAAACGCATAAATAATTCAATATTAGTGTAATGTTGGCCCAGAAGTCGACAGAGACGGTCACTTTGACCAGGAGTCAATTGCAGACCATTCTTGAGCTCATATCACAAATTGGGGGTGAGTTTTGGTTTTTGTTTTAATGTCAAATATTTTTCAGTGATTTATGTTTGAAATATATTTATAAATTCAATGTAAAGTAAATGCAATTCGTTATGAATTCTAGAATTTTATAGAATATTCTTTAGTTTTTATTGACATTAATATTGGATCTCAACTTCAGGTATAAATCGTTCCGAGTCTTGGAATGAGTCGAAAGTAAATTATAAAAATGATAATAAGATTACATATAATAATATAAGCGATGGCCAGACACTGAGCACATATTGGGAGCCGGAAAAGGAGGACATGTCGGCCAGTAGTGAATGGTTTGCACATAAGAACAACGAGTCGGCAATCAGTTTTTCACCGCTACTTATGCTTAACGACAGTACAAATCAGATATCGTCTCCGACTCCAAGCGATAGTTTGAAGACAAACGACTCGAGAGTTAACTCAGCCATGACTTCAAACCAGTCGTCTTGTAGTGAATCCAAGTATCGACGATATGTCAGAAGCAATGACTCGGAGTTCGATTGGAATCAATTGTATCACAAGAAGATCAAAGCACTTGAATATAGTAGAGCTCTTGAGCTCCAGCACCAGGAGAAACAGAGACTGAAACTGGAGGAACAGCAACGGATCAAATATGAAGACCAGTTGCTTGAGAGGAAGATTGAGGAACAGAGGAATAAAATGAAGAGAGAATACGATTTGGAACAGAGATTATTGGATGAGAAGAAGGCATTGGCAGAGAGGAAGAGAGAGGCCGTCATTGAAGCCATTGAGAGGACACCGATTATTAAGAAGAGGAACGCCTTTTTGATCGAGTCTGACGCACAGCCATCACAACCATCTTCGGTGACTGTGGCCGCCATTAAGCCTCAGTCACGAACTATAGAGACATCTGCACAGACAGACACAGCGAGTGTCTGCGAAAGTCAACTGTGCGACACCGGCACCCAAACCGATGTCCAGTTGTTGTTGTATTTGTTGAATGAAATGAAGTCAATGTCTATCGAAAAGTCTAAATCAATGTCCAAATCGGCGGAAGCGTTGTCTTCACGTATGAAAACAGGTGTCAGATCTCTGTCACCGAAAATCATTAGAAAAGTCAAACAAAATGCTGACAATCAGGGAAAGGGAGTCTATAGAAGAGGTGTTTGGGCTAAGAATCAGAACCAAATCAAGAGTTTAATCAAAACTAATGACAAGATATTGAATGAGAAGTTTAATGTCATCGAAAAAAAGTGCAAAACTATTGATTCAAACGCTTTAAATGAAGACAACAATCAGACCATTGATGTGACGAAAGGCAACAATGAGTTGTCGATGAGAAGGAATTCCTTCGCAAACACATCCACATTTCAAAGAATATTTGAGACAAATAAAAGCCAAAGAATTATGTCTTCTATAGAGCCGAAGAATAGATTAACATTTTTGCCCCAAATCAGTGGTCGACCACATTCTAGGAGGAAGTGGTACAGTCAGGAACACATTGATCCAAGTCTTTGGACACAAACATAAGATAACATTAAATGATTAAATGTTTGAATAATTGGTTATTAATTTTCTGTTGATTTGATGAAATGAAAACTCAATGCGAGAAAAGTTACACTAATTTGAAGTTATAATAAAGTATTTATTATTTCCATTGATTTGTATTTTTTTGTGAATATTGTGTTTTTCGATGAATTCTGTGAAAGAGCTCAAAGAGTGTGTCATTGATATTGAATGATCACTGAATACTAACACAAACTGTTTGACAGTTTTACAGATAATAATATTTATGACAAATATCTAATGAATTAATGATTTGTTTTCAGAAACATTTTTTCCATATTCTTAGCCCTCAAATAAAAGTATATTTTATTGTCATTTATAATGAATTGCAATTGAATTATGTATTCAAAAATGATAGGAATTGTTGTGCAAATGATAAGGATATTTGTGATATAGGATGTGATTCTTGAAATCTTAAGATCTAAACCATTGATGAAAATTATCTGAAAAAACATTTATGAATTCAGTTCAATGTCGTCAACAGTTGAATGAATGCAAACTATTCATAATTAGTGTCGAGCTTTGAAGAGGAAGTGTCGAAACGGATGTCATATTCAATCGATTGTATATCAAAAAGAGTCCAAAACTATTATTATTATAATTTGATGGTTTGTATTGAGAGTGCATTAACTGATTGGTTGGCATTCAATGAATTGTTTGCATTTCATATAAAACATAAAGTAATGTATAATTTATTTTGGATTTTCTTTGCTTTTCATTTCAAATGTGAGTTAACTATCGATTCGAGAAACGAATGGATAAATAAAAGTTGCTTTCACTCTATCCCTTTTCCATATCAGTGTCGTTGGCCGACTCCACGCCTACCTGTCCTCAACGATGGACTCAATACGAGAACAAGTGCTTCATGTTCTATACGGATAAGTCGTTTCTAAACTTTTATGAATCACATCTCGTATGCAAAGACTTCTTCAACGCGACCCTCGTTTCCATACATTCCTCTGAAGAACAGACCTTTTTGATGAACTATGCGTTCAATGTGAATAAGGCACAGAATCACGTCTGGATCGGCGCCAGGAGGCTGTCCAACGACACGTTCGTTTGGGAGGACAACAGTCCCTTTGATTATACAAATTGGGCCAAAACTCAACCAAACAATTTAGAGGGAAAGCACTTTTGCGCCTCTCTATTACAGTCACCCAATGTGGCCGAACTGGGCTATTGGTACGACGATCCCTGTGCTGACAGATACCACTTCATGTGTCAGACATACCTGACCAATGTTGCCAATAGGTCGACCACTTCTGTGGAGCCGACGACAACGACAACGACTACCAGAATAACATTCACTGATTTGAAAAGCGCTTACAATAAGACAATGAGTAATAACTCGACCACTATTTCGGCATTGATTGCTACCGAGGCTGAAAAGGGCCGGCATATCAGTCATGCCAACACTGTTCTAACAGTAGTGACTATAATACAGTTTTTAGTGATTATATTCTTGGTCTTTATTCTCGTCCGTAAGAGTCCAATGCCTTACAGAACATTAGTTATGTCTGAATGCAATCAAAATAATAATTTGTCTTAAAATTCATTTTCAGACATAAAATACTCATTAAATTGTCGTCAAAGAAATTATTTCTAATAATTGATATAAAACTAAATCAAAAAACACATTATTTTTGTATTAAAATATTAATAATAAAATAATGAAATATCTCGAGATCTCAACCAAACAGTTTCGAGAATTCAATTCAAATTTCGTTAATTATTTCTCAAAAGTTTTGCTTAAGATTTTAAAATCTTGTATTGAATATCAGTTATGAAAATAAGACTTTTATCCACCTTTTTGGCGCTCAATATATTGGTTGTGATTGAGTGCAAAGACTTTTGCCAATCATTTGTCGACAATAGAAACAGAATTAATATTAGTTTTCAGTCGACTTTTGATAAATACTTTCTATATATTAATAACAAAATTGATCGTAAATTCTGGCAATTGAATGAAACGGGTTTTGGTTTCATCGGTTCGGACGAAACCCAGACGGATATACTGTTCCCAAATGAGACTTATCACCATTTCACCAAGATGGCATTTCAATACGGAGATAAAATAGCATTAATTGATGTGAAAATACATTAAATGTTTTGTTATTTCTTTAATTCAATTGATTTTTTACTACAGAAAATAAGATCCGATTATTATTTCAATTGGGGAAGAGTTAGTGAAGATACGGGTGTTTTTGGCACTCATATAGTGGCTAATCATAGACTCGAATTCGATGTAGACTTTATGCCATCGATGGCTATATATGTGATGCTATCTGAGACAGTCCATTCAAGCAAAAACCGATTCGTGGGTTTTATGCATCAAAAAAAAGACAACGAATCAAATGAATGGATAAGAAGTTTTCGATTCTTTGCTTTCGAGGATCTCAAGGCTGTTAACAAAACACAAGAAGTGATCAAATGGTTTGGTTATAGTCAAAGTAACAGATCTGTGTTGAACAATATTAGTGGCAGATATGAAGTGTTGGCCATTTTCTACATTGATTCCAAATATCTCTATCTTTTTCGATACCGAAAAAGTATTTTATATTGTTTTCCGACAGAGAATGAGTTCACAAAAGGAGTGAGTTTTGGATTGCTTTGCATTTGATAATAATTTTTGTGTTTGTATCTGAAGTGCGAACCAAATGTGAACACAAATGTGTGGATTGATTGCAAGAACTTTGTGACCACATTTACCACCAAATACAAACCTACCCCTAAATTGTCGATCACAACCACTTCTCGCACCAAACCTACCCCTAAATTGTCGATCACAACCACTTCTCGCACCACAACAACCACTTCTTCAAAAAGTGAATCAACGACTTCTTTGTCGACCATTACTACGGCTATAGTGGACACAATCACCACTAACTCAATGTCGAGCACAGCCACCAAAACGGCCACAGCCTCTAAGTGGAGCACTGACCCAACAGGCAATAACATGTGGACGTCTACTGTTAAACCTAAAGAATCTTCCGTAGCATTGGTTGTGATACTGATTCTTGTGGTGATAGTGATCGTTGTCTCCATAACAGGCGTTGTTTTGATTGCATTTATCTTGAAATCCATTTCAAGAAATCGTGGACTGACTGTAAATACGAGCAAAACGTTGAGATCAGGTATTTATGGTATAAACGAATTAAGAGAAATATATTATCATTGAATTTGATAGAAATATCTGATTGGGATATAAGGACTGTTGACTCAAAGACTGGTTTGGATTTGCGCACAAATAAGTGATAATTGTATGAATTTAAGACAATTCTCACAATTATCATAATTTCTGTTTTTATTATTCATTTGATTTCTCATTAAAAAACATATTTTCACAAAACGAATATTTTTTTGTTTATTATAAATGATATTAAAGTTATATAAAAATATTTTATTACAATAATCACAGACTTCTCGCACTCTCTGTCGTAGCAATGAATTGGATTCAAAAGTTTATGAATATTTTATTCAAACTTTAATTTAATTTAATATCAATTATGAGAAAAAGACAACATTTTTTGACTTCATTTTTGGCGTTCAATATATTTGTTATAACAAAATGCAATGATTTTTGCCAATCATTTGTCGATAATAACAATACCATTGATTATGGCCTTCAGATCATAGAAGACAATTATGTCTTCATAGGCGAAAAGTACTGGCAATTGGATAAAAGGGGTTTAGGTTTGACATCATTGGAAAGTAAAACGAAAAACTTTAGTCAAAGACATTATGGAATGGCATTTGAATACCACAACAGAATTGGTTTAATTGATGTAATAATACATTGAATAATAATTGCTTTATAACTGAAAATGTTTTTCTTTGATCACTTGAATCAGAAAATTCAATATACCATCGATTGGATGAATAACACCGAAAGAGGTCTTGATTTCGTCTCATTAAACACAACCAAACGAATGACTTTTGATAACGATTTCAAGCCTTCGATGACTTTCAATGTCTTCACAAACAGACAATTCGTTGGTTTTGTGCAACAGATTTCTGGCAACAAATCATTTCAATGGTTTAGAAGTTTTCGATTCTATGGCTTTGATTTGCAAAGTCTTGAACCGATCGACGAAACAAATCAAGTGATCAAAGATGTCGACCATTCTGTCAATGACTCGACTATTATCAACAACATTGTTGGCAGACATGAATTGATTGCAATCTTTGCCATGAATTCCAAATATCTATATCTTCTCCGAAACGAGAAAATCATTTTGTATTGCTTTACAACAGATAAGGAATTCACAAAAGAAGTCGGTTTTGAATAAGTTTTTATAATTTGTATGACTTTAATATTTGGTCTATTCTTCAGTGCGAACCCAATGTTGAAGGAAAGGGATCCCAATATTGGATGGATTGTACAGAATATGCAATCAAAGAAACAATTAATTCTTCTTTGATAAGTGCCATCACATCAGAAGTAACCAATACTACAACGATATCAACCACTTCTACCCCTTTATCAAACACTTCGACCCCGATATCAACCACTTCTACTCCTATGTCAAACACTTTGACTCCAATATCAACCACTTCTTCCCCGATATCAAACACTTCGACTCCGATATCAACCACTTCTACTCCTATGTCAAACACTTCGACTCCGATATCAATCACTTCTACCCCGATATTAAACCCTTCGACACCGATATCAACCACTTCTACCCCAATATCAACCATTTCTACCCCGATATCAAACACTTCGGCCCCAATATCAACCACTTCTACCCCGATATCAATCACTTCGACCCCAATATCAAACACTTCGACCCCGATATCACCAAAGAGTACCACAATAGCACCCACTACTGAGTGGACAATTATTCTTGTGATTGTTGTTGTTCTCATAATCTTAATATTGTTTGCGATTTTAGTTTATGTTTTCATTAAATGTGTCTTTAAATCAAAAAAGACTCCAAAGGAAGACATACCAAAACCTCCAAAGCCTAGACTTAAGAGGAGATCCGGTATTTATATATACTTTTTTAAGACAAAAATTTATTCTTAATTTTAATTTGTTTTGATTTCAGAAATTATAAAAAACTATACAAATTGAATATAACACCAGACCTGAGCACCTGAACAGTGGTTTGAATTGGATTTTTAATTAGAATTAATACAACTTTTTATATCTATTGAAATAATAAATAATTTAATGTATAATAAATGAAATGTTTTTCATTGAATGCAAACTATTATTCAATGGTTTTATTTGTGAATAATTTGTGAAATCATTTTTTGGGATAAAATTCAAAATTAACTCTCATTTATGATTGCATACATAAGAACTTCATCGAAGAAGGGAGAGTTGGGATCAAATGCCCGTGCGATGTATTGATGATAAATGACCCCCAAAAGTGTGATCCGGTTCTGAAACACATCAATCATATGCATCACGAGGTCTGATAGATCTTGCGGTGCCTTTTGGGCAGTCATATGCGGCACCAAATGGGTGTAGTGGCTGTAAAATAACCTATCTCCAAGATATACATACACCAGGGTCTTGCCCAAGCTGTACACATCGCATGGCACAGTCAAAGTTGGTCCCGGAATTAGAAGTTCAGGTGCCATGAAAGGTCGTGATCCTCTGTAGTTGGTCAGTTCCATGGCTACATTCCACCCATATTTGATGGCAAACCCAAAGTCAGCCAATTTGAAGGTACAGAAGAGCAAGAGGTTGTGGTTCAGACTCACTGACTTAAAGTCTTCGAAAGGGTCGTCAATTGTGAACAATATGTTTGCGGGTTTGACATCCAAGTGCACAATCCGTTGCTTATGGAGATAATTCAATGCCAAGACCATGGGTGCAAACCATAGCACACAGTGTTCTGCAGATATTCTAAACGGATTCACTTGCAGGATATCAAGCAAAGTACCGGCGCATAACTCCATGAATATGAGAACCGCTGAGAAGGGGAAATGAGTGGTTTGGTCAGGGATTGCGATGTAGTCGTCGACAGACAATATGTTTCTGTGGTTGAGATCCTGAACGACGTGGACATCTCTGAGCAAAACACTCACCTTATAATCGAATGCAATCGCTGTGTTGTGTTTGATCCGAAGCACTTTAACAGCCCTGAAAATTGGCACAATTTCTTCTTCACCTGTTATTCGATTCATACCCCTTCGGTTGGCCGACACTCGCCATATTGAACCGTAGTTTCCAGAACCTATCCTTTCCTGCCATACAATGTTTGTCCACATTTGAGTCAACCCCTGAACCAGATTCATTTGTTGGTTACTCAGAGGCTGTCCCTGAGGTATGGGCGCTAAGTAATCAGTGCCTGCACTGCCCCAAGTGGTCCAGAGTTGGTCGTGATTGGCCGGTCCCTGAAAGCCATGTCGAACCATTGTATGGTAAGCGCCTTGTTCTTCATTCCAGGCATTCATCGGTATATCGTCGTGACCATAAGGGGGAAAATCTTCGAATTGTTGCCCAGTTGGTACAGGACCACCTTGGACATAATCGCGATAGTATTGCTGAACATTGAATTGTCCGAACATGTCTTCGGATTAAATCTATTTTTAACCAAATTTGAAAATAGTTTTCAAATCACAAATATTTAAACAATTTTTAAAAACATTTGATTTTATTGTTAAAGAAATTGTTTTTATATTAAATGAATGTTTGTTTTATTCGATAAAATTCTATCCATTTTTGTTAACTTTAATCCATTGATGTTTAATAACATCATTGATATCAGGTCTAGAATTTGGACACCGATTGAGCGGTTTCTTCAGTTGCTGACAGCCATCGAAGACATGCAATGATCTTATTATTGTCTTATTATAATCAAAACAATTTCATTAATATCTTTATTGAGACAATATTTGAGATAATAATAGTTTTGTGAAATAAATGAAATGTTTTTCATTGAATGCAAACAATTATTCAATGGTTTTATTTGTGAATAATTTGTGAAATCATTTTTTGGGATAAAATTCAAAATTGATTCGCATTTATGATTGCATTCATAAGGACTTCATCGAAGAAGGGAGAGTTGGGATCAAATACCCGAGCGATGTATTCATGATTAACAATCTCGTGGAGTTGGAGTCGTTGTGGAACAGCGGCTGTCATTCCCATCACAAGGTCTATGAAGACTTGCGGTACGTTTTGGGCAACAATATAGGGCACCAGATTGTGCTGGTTCATAAAGTATGGTCTATGTCCTACCAATACATACGCCAGTGACCGGCCCAGGCTATACACATCACACAGCTCTGTCGATGATGGCCCGGCCATACTGAGTTCAGGTGCCATAAAAGCCATGGTTCCTCTGCGGTTATTGAAGACCATGGGTATATCCTTACCGTATTTGATGCCAAACCCAAAGTCAGCCAATTTGAAGGTACAGATCCTCAAGAGGTTGTGGTCCAGACTCACTTCATGGAGATCGAAAGGGCCATCGATTGTGAACAGTATGTTCTGAGGCTTGATATCCAAGTGCACAACCCGTTGCAAATGAAGATATCCCAATGCGAACACTATGGGTGCAAACCATAGGACGCAGTGTTCGGCGTCTATACCAAACCGATGCGATTGCATGAGTTCAGTCAAATTGCCGGCGCATAACCCCATGAATATGAGAACCGCTGAGAAGGGGAAATGAGTGGTTTGGTCAGGGATTGCGATGTAGTCGTCGACAGTCAGTACATTCAGGTGACTGAGGCCACGAACGACGTGGACATCCCGGAGCGCGGCCTCAACTTTCTCATAGAATTGAAACGCGAAGTTCTGTGCAATTCTAAGTACTTTAACTGCCACCAAAACAGGCACTATTTCTTCAGCCCCTGTCAGTTCATTCGTTCCCATTCTGTTGGCCGACACTCGCCATATTGTACCAAAACCTCCCTGACCTATCCTTTCCTCCCATACAATGTCTGTCCACATTTGAGTCAACCCCTGCACCTGATCCATTTGTTGGTCACTCAGAGGCTGTCCCTGAGGTATGGGCGCTAAGTAATCAGTGCCTGCACTGTCCCAAGTGGTCCAGAGCTGGTCGTGATTGGCCGGTCCCTGAATGCCATGTCGAACCATTGTATGTGGATCATCGATGTGGCCATAAGGGGGAAATTCTGCAAATTGTTGATCAGTTGGTACAGGACCACCTTGGACATAATCGCGATAGTATTGCTGAACTTCATGTGGAGGTATTTTTTCTTCCTCCATGTCTTCAGATAATATTCTTTATTTGTTTTCAATTTTAATATTGTTTTTGATTTAAAAATTTATCCAAAAATTCAAAAAACATTTGATTTTATTGTTAAAGAAATTGTTTTTTATATTAAATGAATGTTTGTTTTATTCGATAAAATTCTATCCATTTTTGTTAACTTTAATCCATTGATGTTTAATAACATCATTGATATCAGGTCTAGAATTTGGACACCGACTGAGCATTGCTTCTAAAAGTTCCTTCAGTTGTGGACAGTCATCGAAAACATCTAATGCTCTGTCATTAAAGTTTGCGAACACAGCGAATGGTCTGTTATTTATGATAATTTTGTTAAGACTTCCCCTCAGGAGTACGATTAATACGATCCCCAATCCATAAATATCTTTAGCGCCGGCATTGTCTGAAGCGGAATGTGATAACGATATGACCAAAAGTGGATCCATTTTTGTCCTCACTTTGATTGAGTTGGGAAACAACGAAGCGATTCCAGTGTCTGATAGCTTGACATCGAATGGTATCTTAGGTTTGATTTCCTAAAAGATTCCCAAAAAAATGAATTGAATATTATTTGAGACAATAATCGAAACAAACATTTGTTTTGCGATAGAGAAGAATATTCTCTGTTTTGATGTTTCGATGAAACACTTTATACTCGTTGTGAAGACATTGAACGGCTTCACAGATATCTGTGAACCAACTGTGCGCCCAATCGCTGTCCAAACCGTTTGGCTTCTCTTTAGACATAAACTCATTTAAACTGATTTCCGCTGTCTTTGAAAATACAAACAATTTATGTATTTTGTTATCATTTGTAAAAGTCTTCAAAACTCTTTCGTTTCTAACGATTCGTTTGTTATTTATTTTCTCCAAATTGTCCACATTTTTGTCGAAACAGGTCTTCAGACTTTGGCCATCGATATGTCCATTGATATGTCGAAGAATTTGGTGATAATTTTTCACATCAATCACTTTGATTGCCATCGTTTGCAAGTTGTGATCATCACTTGGTTTGTGGTAAGCCTTATATACAGTACCAAAATATCCGCTTCCGATCTCTTCGGGGCGCACATGAAATCCCATTCCTCTAAGCATTTGAAAATCACTTTTACTGATCACAGCTCTAGTGCTCATTGTATTCTTCTGTGGTTTTGGTCTCACAATCGAAACCAATGTTAATATCAATTCTATGATTAAAGCCACGAATGTATTGAGCGCTAAGAATATGATCGCAAAGAATAGCGTTTTGATTATCACAGAAAGAATGGCCAAAAATGAAGTCATTGTTCGCTTGTCATAAATCAAGTGAAAAATAAAATCGTTTTATTTATTGTCAATACTTTTGAAGAGAGTTTTGAATGATTTAAACTGTCTTTTGTTGTCTCGATTCTCACTGTCATTATTGGAGAACAGAATAATAATTGAAAACATATTCTATTGAATGGAAAACACATTTTTTATGACAAGAATTTAAACAAATGTTTACAAAAATACAAGTATTTTATGAAATGATTTGTTTTAAAAAATATTTAATAAAACAATCATTAAAGCCATGAATGACTAAGTCGTCAATTGATTCAATTGATCCGAAATCAATTGTTTCAACTCATTTGTGGTCATGTTTTCGTTGTCTGTCAATCGTTGGCCGAGATGTTTGATGACATCCTCAACGGAACCGGACTTCAGATTCAAGCCTTCAAACTCTTTGAGCTTCTGTTTCGCGAACTATTGAAAACCAAAAGAGAAATCAATATTGATTTGGACAGACATTTGGGAACTGACTTCAATGATATGGTTGGGAAAGGCAGCCAATTGGGCGACATTTATGCCAAACGATTGGTCACAGACGCCATCATTGACTTTGTAGAGAAGGGTCAGCCTATCGTCGACAGTGACGGCCGACAGATGAAGATTAGCCACATTTGGGAACTCTTTCGACAATTGTGTCAACTCATGGAAATGTGTGGCGAAGAGAGTATAACAACCGATTGTTGTCACCAAATGTCTGAACAAAAACACAAATCAAATATCATTTGAAGTAAATATCGGTTTAAAGACTCACTCAGATATGGCCGACGCGAGACCGAAGCCGTCATAAGTGGACGTTCCTCTGCCTAACTCATCGATCACAACCAACGAGTCCTTCGTCGCAGACTTTGGTGGCCATTAAATGAGATAATTATATGAATGAAAATATTTGTCATAAATGATGACTAACTCTGAAAATAGCGGCCGTTTCGATCATTTCGGCCATGAATGTGGAAATGCCCTGAATTTGTTTGTCTCCGGCGCCCACCCGAGTGAATATGGCGTCCACCAGCGATATGGTCGCGCTCTCCGCCGGCACATATGAGCCCATCTGAGCCATTAAGACACACATAGCAACGGAACGGATATAAGTGGACTTTCCGCCCATATTTGGTCCTAAAACACAATGTTTTACTTCAAGGGAAACCCCTTTTGGGACAAACCTGTGATGAAATAAAACTTTCGATTCTCTCCGTTGAACTCAACGTCGTTTGAAATGTACCGGATGTCGTCCTGCAGCTCAAGACATGGATGTCGTACTTGTTTTAGTGCTATTTTGTTGGAACCTATGGTTTGGACATTAAATAAACTCTTTTCGGATAACAAAAAAAAAACTCAAACCTTTGGGCAAAAAGTTGGGCCGAACGTAAGGAATGGACGGCACGAGTGACGCAGAGGCCAGGCTTACGATCACATCCAAGTATGTCAACAAGTTCTCCAACTCTTTGATTGTCTCGGAATAGTTGGCTTTGAGTTTGGAATTTGAATAATGAAAATGCAATTCAAAAGCCATTGAATACCTGTCTCTTTGATGATATCTTCGGCCAAATCGTTCTGAAGTCTCTCATAATCGCATCGAATGGAGACATAACTGTCATTCAATTTCTTCATATCTTTGTTTATAAACCTAAAGCCGTCTCTTTTGGTCGAGTTCTTCACTTCGAAATAGGAGTCATTACTTCTAATACACTTTTCGTTCTTTCGCGTCAACCGAAACATAAATCCCTGTGCACTGGACTCGAGCTTTACCACCGATTTATCTTCTTTGAGCTCACGGATGAGGTCTTTGTCGACAGTCTTATAGATTTTATTAGCCCTTTCCTCCAATTCATTCAACTCAAGCCTACGTTCCTTGAGGTCGTCGTCATAATCGGGTCTAATCCAGAACTCGCCGTACATTTCGATCCTTTCCTCATCGATGACGGCCTCCAATGTCTTCGACAACTTTGACAGTTCTGCACAAATTGTGTTCAATTTGTCGTAAAAGACATTCTTAATGACAGACGAAAACTGTTGGCTGTCTTCAGTGATCAGACATTGTTGAAAATGAGGCAAAACTTCAATGATTTTGTAAATACGATAACACTCTTGAAGTGAAGCCCTTTTTGTGTGCAATTTCTTATAAATTCGCGACAAATCCGGAACTCTCTTCAGGTACACTTCACTCAGATCTTGGCGTTTGTCGAAGTTGTTGATGAAGTACTCGACGATATTCAGCCGTTCCTCTGAAACGAACAACAATTGTAATTAGATTTTCGATATCGAAATTCGTTACCAATCTTTTCGATGTCAGTCAACGGCTGGCGAATGAGTTGAGCCAACAATCGCTGTCCTGAAAGTGTACGACATTTGTTGAGCACCTGAAACAGGGTTCGGTTGGCCCTCATCGACACGTTGCGGGCGTCCGGGAACAGGTCCAACGATTGGACGGCCGTTGCGTCCATTTTGACGAATTGTCTTAAATTGATTTCACTTAAGTCGAAACTTTCGTAATTGCTTTCGTCGCCAATGAGGTTGAGATAATCGATGGCCGCAGCGATCGATGCGTTGGACAGAGACTTGTTCTCTAACATTGCTTAAGAGAAAGACAAAAGAAATGGTAATAAAAATCCATGTCTTTTGCAAATCATTATTACATTTGAGTTCAATCTCTTTATTGTCTTTTTTGGTCAATAGTTTGTCTAAATCTGATTCGAGATTCGTTGCATTGAATGTATTTCTCTTCACTTCTGTCACAAGAATGTGATTGTTGTCCAATATTTTGGTCAACTTCTTCGCCACCTGTGACTCCTGGCCATCGATGGCCGCAATGAGACACTCTTTTGGGCAGATCTGCACCAAAAGGCTCTCCAAATGAGACAGATATTCGTTGTCTTGAAATTCACAAAACGATATCTCATTAATGATTGCGTCGATGAAAGCGAATCCAACCACGAAGTCATTGGACAACTGAATGGCAGACACACCCCGGCTGTCGATGGAGGCGTTGGTCGAGTATATAAGGTCTTCGAGTGGTCCCAAACACCCGGGACTGGCTTTGATGTCCAACAGCCAATCATTAGAAGACTTTGATTTCAAAGACTTTTTGTATATCTCAATACGAAAGCGATTCTCAATAAGAATATGTCTCAGCAGTGGCTCATATCTGGCCTCCGATATGGCAATGGATGCGATCTTCTGCTGGGAATCACTGCCGATGTATTTGATGGCAGAAGTGGTGCAGAGAAACGATTTGGCCATCGATTCGGCGTTAGAGCCGTGAAGGGTATAATACCCGCCTCTGTCGAAGAGTCGGTATGTGTTGGTCGGACAGACACCAAGTGATCGATAAAAGGCCAGAAATGTCGGCTCTTGTGGTATGTCTTCGGCGATGAAAACAAATTCCAATTCAATTCAAAGACAAAAGTTATTCAAAATACAAACCCAATTGGTTTTCTTCGTCCATTTGATCCATGGATGTCTTGTCGACGAGAACAACAAATCACAATTCAATTGATTGATTGAAACTGAATGACAAATATGTATGAAATGACCCGGTATTCAAAGGGCGCGAAACAATCAAAACATGTGTCGAAAGAGAAAAACAAATGATTTTTATTTGCATTGAATTTATGGCAAAAATGAGCGCAAAGTTTGAAACAAAAAAGTTTTTGTTTTTTAAATGATTTTTATTTTTATATTAAATTAAATTAAAATTATTTTTAATTTTGATTATCATTTTTAAGAAAAGGAAAGTTTGTTTTATTTGTCATTCATTTGAATCCATAGACACCATAGAGTTGTTCCAAGAGTTGTGTCTTTTGGCTTTCGGGCAAAAACGACGCTTTCATTGCATTGATGTTCTGTAGACAAAGAGGTGTTTAGACATCAATATATGAAATGTCATTTTGTGACCAATGGTTACGTACGGCTCGAGTGATGTGCATCTCATTTAATCCCAATCGTCGACAATAGTCGTACTCTTCGTCGAGCGTAACGCCAGTGACGGTCGGGTCGTCTTTGCTGATGGAAAAGTTGACGTTGTCTTCAGCGAACTTCACGATGGAGTTCGTGAGCGCAGGGTTTATGGCACCCGTGAAGTAGCTCGAGTAGGGACAGGTCTCGAAGTGGACACCTTGGGACTGACAGCGCCTGTAGACGTCGTCGTCGAATATAATACTATATCCATGTCCTATGCGTTCGGCGAACATCATATCCAATGCGAACTCGACATTAGCTGCCGGTCCCACCTCTCCCGCGTGGACAGTGCGGTGAATGTCCAGATCTTTAGCCGCTTTGAAAGCCATCACTTCGTTTTGGGTGAAACAATGGGTGGTCTCTGAGTTCATGTCCTCCTGTCCTGCGATATCAATTCCAACCACACCTTTGTCTCTGAACTCTTGTACCAATTGTAGAACTTCTTCACTCCATTCTAACGATGCCATCAATTGTAAATGAATGAGTGTCAGTGCTGAGCGCCTATACATACCTGGGTAACCGCAAACACAGGCCAATATCAGTGAATTCTTGACACCGAAATCTCTTTCACCTCTTCTCAAACCCCTGAGAACTGCTTCGACGACTTGTTTCGGCGAACAGGCCTTGGGATCATTGGTGGCCACGACTTCTTTGTTGTCATTACTTTTGATGGTATTTGACGCCAAATGCGGAGCTGTTCTCAACTCAAAGTAAAGGACGCCTTCTTTGGCCTCGTCTTCACATATCTCATACGCGCACCGCTCCAGAGCATAGGCATCGCCACTGAAAGCACAGTTGGTTTTAATTGATTTTTGACAATCAAATCAAATGCAAAATGTATTCAACAATTGGTTTGTGAGCCGAACGGGTCCTTACATAAGCACCTGTCCATAATGGGACAGTATCTTCAAAAAGTCTATGAGTTTTCCGGGTTTTTTGATTATACAAAAGTCTATCAATTCATTGAATGTCGAGTTTTGAGTCAGTTTTAGACCTTTTATGGGATAAAAATATATCACTCATTGCATCGATTCTGGCATTCAGTGGATTCTGTGACACAAGAATTTGTTTTTATATACCATTCTTTTGACACAATTCCCAAACGGTGGACAACCGAATAGAGCCGCCCAAATGTAGGTGCAATTCAACCTAAAGTAATGGTTAAGCCTTTGATTGAGATTCAAAACTGTGATAAGGAATGGGATCTTATGTATGGGAAGTTCCCCTTTGGGAACATGGCTTAAGTGTGAGCACTGTATGTATTAATATAGGTCTATAGGACTGTAAATAGTTTTATGGCAACCGGTATTGAACTGAAAAATGTTTTCAAATCAATGTATTTATCACTAAATAACCCGGTTTTCTGACTGTAAAACCCTTTGAAAATCTATTTGAATAACTCATAAATCAATATATTTTTATACATTGAGTCAAAAGTATTGCAAAAATGCATTCAATATTGAAATGCATTACAGTTTGAATGAATGAAAGTTTTTCTCTTTAAATAGCATTTCAAATAATGTAACAAAAATTCATATAATAAGTGAATAATAATTACTCGACTTTTGGGCACTTTATTCAAATCAATCACTTTTCTCGTTATTGAAGACATTGTAAGTGAGTTGTTATAAAGGTTTGAGATTTATATTATTAATAATTAATATTTTGTATTAAAATTAAACTAAAACTCAATGCAAAAAATCAAACAAAAGTTTTCATAAAAAACATTGAAATAAAAAATGTGATTAAAATTTATGACATTAATATATAACGTTATGATTAAAATGAGCTTAACTTTCATCCCTTTGAACCCTTTGCACACATTTAACCATACAATACGTCGACCCTATTTATAATACGTAACGTTGTTGTGAATTAGCCATTATTTTGTGGTGCAATAGTATTGCTAATCACGTGATCACTACTACAGTTGAAAGTAATTTTCATTTCATAATCAAATCGTTTCATTTGTTTCATAAAAAGCGTGAAATTTACTGATTTTTATCGATTTAAATATTTTTGAAGACATAAGAATCACTTGAATGCAAGACAAGTGAATAACGGATGCAAAGATCGACTAAAAAAATGGTTAAAAGAGGTGTGAAATATGAGGACATTGTTTACATTTAGCAGACATTTGTCTTTCAATCAATTGTTTTGTCTTTTCATTTCATTTGGCATTCAATTGATTATCTCAAGAGTCAGACCTGTTTTGGGCCACAGATATTGAATTTGTAATTATCACTGACTTTGTTCTCACTCTTAAGGTCGCAAACGTGCGAACGACGACCCCATCGACGATCCAATGGCTGAAGAATTTATGGACATTTTTGATGCTAAGATCAGATCGATATTCGCTAAGACGAAGATGAGTCACGAAGAGTACCTCTCACTATACAGGTGCTGAACACCCTGTCCTCCCCTTCCCCTATGTCTCACATGTATCTCAATGTCCTCATTGTCTCCTTTAGTCTCGTGTACGAGAAGTGCGGAAATATGAAAAATGACGTCAATTTGAATCACTTCCAAAGACAAAACGTGAACATTAAGGAACAGCTGTACAGACAGATCGAGAAGTTCTTTAAGGCACACATCGAAGGTCTTCGTCAGGTATGCCATCGAAACATATGTCCATTGAATGGCTTTATTTAATTGATTGTCTTTTTTCGACGACAAGACATGCAATCAATTCCCCGACGAAGTGACACTTTTGGGATTCTTTACCAAACAATGGGATGAATACAAGTTCTCGTCCAAAGTGTTGGACGGCATCTGTAACTACATAAACCGATACCTGTGCCGAGCGAACCCCGAAAGACCTTTCCATGAGATACATGTGGTTTGTATTCATTGAATGGCTTTTAATGTGAAATGTTTTGAAAAATGTTTGACTCTTTTTGTCTGAAAGATGGCTAAAATCGAATGGCGAGACTCTCTTCTGCATGAGTTCGGGCGCAAAGTGTCGAACAGTGTCCTAAAACTCATCGAAAAGGACAGAAACGGAGACACAATCAATACATTACTCGTCAAAGGAGTCATCGATTGTTTCGGTATTTATTGATTACTAATTGTTTTTGAATTCAATTCAAATGTCTTTGATTTCAGATGAGTTGCAGTCTTTGACTCAAGACGTGGACGACGAGACCACTCGTGAGTTCATCGAGTCCTTCCAGAGGCCATTCATCGATCAGACGCGAGAGTTCTATATAAAGGAAAGCAATGAATTTCTCGAACAAAACTCATTCACGGATTACATGTATAAGTGTGTGATTCGTTTGGACGAAGAGAGGGATCGGATCAAACGATATCTTAATGAGAGTCTTTTGGAGCCATTGGTGGCCACCGTCGAGGAGGCGCTGATCGTCAAGAAAATCGATCGCTTTATCACTGAATTTCAGAACCTATTGATTGGCGATAACATTGAACGTATGGTTTCATTGGATCTAAACGTGAATTCATTTTCCTATTGTCTTCTTCAGAATTGGCCACTCTTTACAAACTAGTCATAAGAGTGAATACAGCGATCACACAGTTATGTGAGTTCTTTCAGCAGCACATCAGAAAGGAAGGGTTGGTTGCGATCGAGTCGATCGATGAGAAGCATTTCGATGACCCGAAGGTCTATGTGTCGACCATTTGGAAGATCTACGACAAATACCGGACATTAATCGACAAATCGCTTCAATCTGATCCAAACTTCTATAAAGCGTTGGATTCTGTGAGTTTGGATTCGATTAAATGATTGAATGAATTATAATTAATATAACTCTTGTTGTGAACGAAGGCTTCAATGGATTTCATAAACGACAACAAATTGACGAATTCGAGTACCGCTAAGTCGAAGAAAACGCCGGAACTGTTGGCCAAATACTGTGATCTGCTGTTGAAGAACAAGGGAAAGGCTTTAGAGACCACCGAAATCGATAACCTGTTATCACAAGCGGTGACAATATTTCGCTTCGTTAAGGATAAGGATGTCTTCAACATGTTTTACTTGAGGTTATTAACCACTAGACTGGTGTCGGAACTGTCGGACTGTTCCGACTCCGAGGCCTTTATGATCAGCAAATTGAAGGTATGTTTCGATAGTAATAATAGTCTATTGAATGCTATAATCAATGAACGCATTCATAGGAAATCTGTGGCGTTGAGTATGTGGCGAAACTGCACCGCATATACCAAGACGTGGAGCTCAGCAAAGGTCTCAACAATGATTTCAAAGACGGAGAACTGGGTAGAAGTCTGCCCCTCGACTTCTCCGCTAAGGTGATCAGTGTCTGCGCCGCCGCCTTCAAAACCCCTGATTTGAAGTTCATTTTACCGAAAGAGGTATTGATTTTGTGTTTCATTTGTTTGAAATTTGCATTCATTGATGATTTCGTTGGACATACAGTTTGAGTCATCCGTTTCAAACTATGCTCTGTTCTATATCAACAAACACCAGGGCCGCAAACTGACCTGGATCTATCAGAAGTCCTGCGGTGAAATACAGACCAAATGCAATGGAAAGACATTTATTTTTACTGTAAATGACATACATTTGAATATTTTTGACTCATTTGAGTATTGATTGTTATTTGTGTTTCCACTGAAGGCCAGTCTGTTCCAAATGTCAGTCATTCTGCTGTTCAATGACTCGGATGAGTTGACGGTCGAACAGATCCAGAGCTACACAAACATCGATTTGAAGTATTTGATTGAAGTGATGAAAATTCTGCTGAAGATAAAGCTCTTTGTCTGCGATGGACTCAAAGGGAACGAAATAGTTCTCACGAAAGACAGTGTCATTAAACTGAACAAAGACTATAAGAACAAGAAGTTGAGACTTAATATCAATCAACCGATCAAAGTGGAGGCGAAGGAAGAGGACGACCAAACCCACAAACAGATCGACGAGTCGCGCAAATACGTCATTGAGGTATGAGTTGTGATGTCTTGAGTTTGCACTCATCGATGGCTTGCATTGTCTTTGTCTTAGGCGGCAATCGTTCGCATAATGAAGATGCGGAAACAGCTCCGACATCAGGAGCTGTTGGGAGAAGTGCTCAATCAAATTGGTGTTAAATTTCAACCAACGGTTCCTATGATTAAAGTAATTGAATGTCATTTTCTTCTCTCATATTATAATAATTTTGATGTCTTTGAACCACAGAAAGGAATCGATGATCTCATTGGTAGGGAATATCTCGAGCGCAATGAGAAGGAAAAGGATGTGCTAAACTATGTGGCCTAAAGTCGCGATTAATTTTCAGATATTTATTCATTGAAACATAATTTCAAAACTATTTTTTTGTATAAATTTTTCGTCTTTTTATAATTAAATGAATTTTTCAAATATTTTATTTTTTTCTCATTTTTATGATTAGTTTTCAAAAAATATTCGAAACGAATATCACATTAAAGTTCACTAAATTACAAATAAATTTATTTTCTAAACAAATAATTATAATTAAAATCTACTAAAAATCAAATGTTATTTCATTTGACAATAAAAAAGGCAATCATTTTGTGCTTAGTTTTTGATTTTGGTTTTGTTTGCTTTAGAGCGCATATAGTTCTTGGTATACCCGGCCGGGGGCTGATTGAGACGGTAGTACTCTTTGATTTGTGTTAACTTTGTCTCGACGTCGCCCAATAGGGGCCGTAGGGTCGGGTCGCCGTTCCAACACTGTTCCATTAGTTGCCAGCACTCGTCGTCGAATTTGGGCAGTCGTTCCGGTCGAGCGCCTGTATGTTAGACATGAGTTTTGTTATAGGATTAGAATAACTGATATAACCTTTTTTGACGACTGTCCACAACTGGTCTTTGCTCTGGCACTGTTCGAACACATACGGGAGCCGCACATGACCTGCACATATATACCAGAACAGAATACCGAATGCATAGACGTCTACCATTCCATCGTAACGGCCAGAGAACAGTTCCGGTGCCATATGAATAGGTGTGCCCACTATTGAGCCGGACATCATTGCCTCGGGTTTACAGAATCCCAGGTCTGTTATCTTTGCCCTATTCTTACTGTTAAGCAATACGTTCTTCAGTTTGATGTCTCTGTGCACTAACCCCTGGCTGTGAAGGAAACGTATGCCGTGAACAACATCTATGGCCACTTGAAGTCTGGCCATCCAATCGAAGCCGTTCTTTATGGCGGCGTATAAGTCACAGACCATTCTGTCCATTATTAGCAGCACTGCCGGTGTAATACCGCCCCCATAGGTGTAGTCGATGACTGATCCTCTAATCTGGACAACCCTCGGGTGCTCTGGTATTGAACGCGTGTAATAGAATTCCATCGCTAAGTCATTCCAGTGCTTGTCATCGGGCGGTACAACCGATTTGATAGCACAGGGAGAATATCCGGCCCAACGATCGCACGAATAGACCACTCCGTACTGACCCCTTCCGACCTCACGGCCCAATTGAGGCATTCCATGGATAATGACATCGATAAGTGATGTCGACTCTAATGCAAACCGTGCAAAGCCAGGGGCGTGATTCTTACGCACCTGTTCTCTACGGTCGTCCGTTTTGCGCATTCGGCCGTTATGTAAGGTCTCTGAAAAGGGGGTAATTTTCAAAAAATGCTTTGAAAGGGTGTGAAATGAATTACCCAATTGTTTGAGAGACGACGTGAAGTAGTCGTGCGATTGCTTTAACTTATCCCTGAATTGCATACAAATACTCTTCGCGAGTCTGGACTCACTCAGACTGTCCAAGACATCATTGGCGACCTTCTTCTTCCACTCGCAGTCAATACAGGGGTATGGCTTCCACGACACCGATTGCACCAATGCCTTCATTTTCTCCCACAACACCCTTAAGAGGTTGTGCGACGTCTTTATGTTAACCTCTATTCTATAGGCGGCGTTAAGTATCTCTTTGAGGGCATTGGATGCCTCCCAGGCCTCGCCGGTCTCACGGCCCGAGCTCTCCAAACACTGGAGACAGCGCTCAAGAGTTCCGATGAACGACTCGCGCATAATATCCACAGAACCGACTAATTTGGATGCGATGGCACTGTTGAGGAGTGTCAACACCAGATCCTGAACCTCTTCCGTGCAGTTCTGGAGCTCACGTGCGCTGACACTGTTGTGGTTGAGTATAGGGTTAGTGAACTCATGGCCTGCGGTCTGATTGAGGATGTCTTCGCGCATGAAATCAATTGTCTCTGTAATCAAATGCTTGATCTCTTCCTGTTTTTTGTTAGCGATGGCCATAAGCGATGAGAACAGCTCTGCCTCCCGTTGTTTGGCATATTCTATACGCTTCGGCGTTATCTGCAGATCCCATGTCATGTCATACGCGGTCAGTATAAACATCCGGAGACAATGGCCGTGCGTTTCGTTGAGAAGTGTGGCCGCGGAGACCAGATTCGAGCGAAGAATATTGCGAAAGAACACCAGAAGTGATGAAAAGTCGTTGATATTCTCCACTAATTCCGATCTCACGTCAAAGAAGTAGTCGCGCCGAGACTTTTTGGCAACCGATTCGTTTGTCAACTGTCCCCTCATATGACTGCGGGTTTGGTCAAGAAAACCTAAATTACATAACTGTTGGTATAATGCCATCGATGAAGAGCTCCTATAGTTTCGGTGTGTGAACACAAATGGTGTGCAGGCGTTAACCAGTGATGATGAGGGGGTGACCAATGAAGATGATTCTGGACTCATGTCGACGTCCGATGGATTCAATGCCGGCGATTGACGTCTATAATACCAGTCCTGTTGTGATTCAGTCAATTCTGATGTGGAAAAGTCTGCAAAAGTTGGTGGCGGTGTCTGTGGCTGTGGCGACACCTGTTTCGTCCTCACGAAAAGGATCGGTATTTTTGGTTCTTTGACTTTGAAATCACATAAGTGCTGGACATCGACGGGTGTCAGACACTCATCCTCGCCGGCAATGACATAGATTACGATTGGATTAATGTTATCGAAAGTGCAGGAATGGATAGCTTCGAAGTCGTTAAGACCGGGTGAGACCACGATCTGGACGTCCTCTTTGAGCAAAGGGTGCGGAAGTTTCACTTCAAGCGTCGCCAAATGATATCCCGGGTCTCTAATGCCGTTGCCGTCACCATGTTTTAGCTCCAGATCGCTCTTCGGTATTGTCTGCCAGGCCTGGTCGTAGACGGCCAGGTGTTCGACCAGTTCATAGCAATTGGCCACCGCTAGCGAAACGACGGTTTGAGTGCCGTAGAGGAACCGTATGGTACGCCATGTGGACGTCACCTCTGAATTATCCACCTGCAAGGGGTTGGACAGGGGTTTAGTGTTGTGAACAATGTTTTTGAATACATACGGGAAGGAGAGAACAGCCCAACAGCTCATTGACTACTATAGCTTTGGCCCAAGATTTTGAGCCAAGGATGACAACCCCTACCGGTGCCTCAATGATCTCGCGTATGAACTTTTCATCGTCTTCTTTGAGACATATCTCTGAGAATTGGTCTGAAAATCAAATCATAAAAAACTTTCACAAAATTGAAAAAAAAGACATAATTTATAACTTGAATATCAAGGCTCTCTGAGAACCAGACTAAACTACTGGTGCTATTGATTAAAAATGATTATCAATTAATTTTCTCAAAGGGGTATATAATTAGAAAAATATTTGTTTAAAAATTTTATTTTTATTTCTTTAAACAAATAATTCATTTTCTGTATAAATCGATAGCAAAGGATTCATATATTTTAATAGAGTTTTCAATAAAAAAAATGATTAAAACTTTTTGATAAATAACTTATTTTTTATTTTTTGTGATAATCTGTATATAAATTGAGTCAAAGATTCTTCAAATCTGTGTTATCTCTCATTAATAATATTAATTATAAATACTATAAGATATGATTAAAACTACATTAAGAGTTGTTTTTATAGTATTATTGGAGAAAAGAGTTATAAAAACCAAATTTACACTATTTCACTAACTTTAGGTACGTTTTAACAGCAGTCATAACTGTTTTAACACTCACTGAACTGTTATCTCAAGTCTTATGTATTTGTTAACAAATGATATGTACGCGCAATTAATTGAATTAAATGAAAGTTTTTATTTGTGAACAAAACAAAAAATACATAAATTAGAGAAAAATATTTAAAACATAAGACTTGAAAACAAATCAAATTTTTAAAAAAACAACTCAAAAACAGAAGAATACAAATTACAGTTCGCATTGAAATGCATTGAAAGCCTATTGCGCGTTCATATCATTTGTTAAAAAATACATAAGACTTGAGATAACAGTTCAGTGAGTGTTAAAACAGTTATGACTGCTGTTAAAACGTACCTATAGTTAGTGAAATAGTGTATAAACATTTTCAACAGATATTCAAAAGTATTTAATCAATAAAAAAGTTAATCAAAAATAAATTATAAATATATAAAACAAAAAATTAATCAAAATTTTCAAATACTTTTGGCGTCTCTTATGATAAAAGTCTGACAAATATTTTTTATGAATAATTTTCAGTTAAAATGTTTCAAAAAATTTAAATTATATTAAAAGCTATTATTATTATGAATGAAAAAGTTGTTTAAATTTGAGAATATATTTCAATTCAATTGTAAATGATTTTTATGAATGATATCAAAAAAGACAAGAATTTCATATTAAGAGACAATTGAACCAAAAGTCCATATATTTTGCATCGTTTGAGGCATTGGTTGTCAGTTAAAGAATAAAATAATGGACAAAATATTACATATTTGTAGTGAAAAAGTGAAGTCAGTCTAAGAATAATAGATAAGAAGTGATGAAAACAAATGAAAATAAATAAAAACTTTTATACAAATAAATAAATAACAAAAATATTTATTTAATTCATAATTGTTTTTATCAATGGTTTTGTTGATAGCGTATTGTCTTTAATAGATTATTCTGTGCTAAAGGGGGTGTCAGGGGGTGACAGTGCAACAGATGGCACGGAATGGTGTGATAATACCCCTCACCTTTAGTGAAGTATTCACTTATGGCGATCTCATTGACTGCGATCAGTGTCTCGTCGAAGATCTTCTTCAGTAAACTCTTTTGATTGACATATTTATTGAATTCAAACTGAAAGGTGTTGTTCATTGTAGACGACCCCGGAGTTTGATATACACGAAGAATGCAATTAAAAACGAAAAACAAAACCAAAAAAATATATAAACTTTTTTTTCTTCGATTTTCACATAAAATGCATTTAAATGTGATTTCAATTATTTGTCATAATTTGGTTCACAAAAAACACATGCATTTAAATGGCTTTTCCTATCAATTAATAGTTTAAATAAATTTTTACAAATAAAATAATTCATTATTTTGTTGTTGTGTTAAGTATTGATTGAATGCCATCACAAACACAGTGTATATTAGATTTATGAAAGCATTTGTTGTTTATTAAATGAATTGCAGAACAAAAACAATAAACATATTGAGTGTTAAAAAAGTATTTTTTTATACTTTATTATTATTATTATTAGTGTTTTTAATCACACTTTTAGTTAAACATAAATTATGTCTTAAAAACCTTTTTGCTGTCAATCGTAGAGAAAAACTTTGAATAATGTTAGAAAAATTGCTTCACAGGGGGTGTATGGCTGTAATGTCCTAGGTCATAGTGTGAACATCATAATGAAATTTGTAATTATATTTTGAAATTCAATTTTCTTTGTGTGAAATAATTTTGTTTTTTATTCTTTGACTAAATTTTTTTTTGTAATTTTGGTTCAATTCTTATAATTATTGTTAAAAGTTATATTGGTTTGTAAGGAAAGGCACTGTTGTCTGAATGCCCTGTCCTTCAGTTCGTGATATGAGATAAATTTATGTAAAGTTCGTGAACAATGAGTGAATGACTTTTGGATATCTGTTATAAGTTATAACTTATATTCAAATCAATTTAGACTTTAATGAAAAAAAGTTATCATTTGTTTGAATGAAAATTTGCGCGAAATTACTGTTTTATTAATATATGAAAGCAATTGAATCTAAAAATACAATTGTTTTCAACTGTAAGTGAAATTTCAAATAATAATCTGATAGTTATTTTCAAGTCTTTCTCTCATACTTTCAAAACATGAAAACACTTTTTATTTGAAATTTAAAATTAAGAAAATCGTGAAAATAGTCATAACTTTTGTAACTTTTACTCACTATTTATGAGATAATTTTGATCTCAAACTTTGTTTTATTTGTTATCATTATTTGTAATAAAATATAATTATATCTCAATTACGAGTGATTTTTATGTGTTATTAGAATTCATTTTGTTATACGGTATACAAAAACATGATTTTTTTATTCTTCAATTATCAGTACTTATTGAATAACTTCCGGAACATTTGATTTCAATGAAATTGTATTTCGGTTTTTCTAAGCCATTGATAGAGTTATTTTTACCTGAATTTTCTTATCAATGCATGTCTTCTCGCCCACAAGAAAGCAAATCAAATGTTATTTTTGTAACAAATAATTGCATTAAGAATTGTATTGTTAGATAAAAATCGAATAAATTCCTTAAGGAATATATATTTTCTTGCAATTCATTGATTATTTGAATCACAAGAGATTGTGATATAATATTAAATAATAATTTTGTTATCAATACATTTAATCCCAAAGATTGTCAATAAATGGGTTTTTTTCTCTAAAAAAGTTCCTATGAATACCTGTGCTCTTTGTAGGAGACTTTCATACTTGTGCCCAACTACCAGTCCATCAGAATTCGTAAATCCCATCAAAATGTTAGACAAATATTAAAAGATATCGAATCGTCTCTCAAATACTTAAGGATTACATTCAATGATAGAGAAAAATGAAAATATAATTCAATATTCAATTAAATGCATTTAAAAGGCATTTGTGTTCAGAGAAAATAAAAAGATTTACTCATATTTTGTTAAAAATAGATTCAATTTATGTTTCGAAGATTTGTTTCATTTTTATCAATACTTATAAATGTATAACATTTTAAAAATAAATTCGTTTCATAACCGCGAGTATTGTTCCCCATATCAGGTGTTGTTTATTATTATTTATAGTTAATAATAGCAAATATAATTCGTGTATAAAATTGTGATTAGATTTTAAGCGATATTTTTCTTATCAAATCTTATCACGAAATGATTATAAGTTTTTCATTTAAATTGCATTTATTTATTAATTACCTGTACTTTTGAAATCATTTCTCAATTACAGTAAAGTTTTGTTATTCAACACTTCTGTCCCTTTAAAATTTTCACCCTTTTATAACTGGCTCTTAATTTTGGAAATTCAAAACCAATTTAATATATAAATTGAATTTAATTTAAAAAATAGTTATATTTTTGTTTGAGTGAAGATTTCTATCAATTTTTATCGATAAATGTGTTATAAAAATAAGAAAATGTTATAACGATTTGTATGATTAGTAAACCATAAAATTGAGGCTAAAATATGTCAAAATTTGACATAAAATTCATGTATTTCTTCATATGATTTACTGATTATATGTTGTGATAACGAATAAAAGGTATGATTACATAAAATCATTATTCAATTGGTTTTGAACTTGAATTTTGTTTGAAATCAATGCTTACAAAAAGCAAATAATAGACAAGTTTTACAAATATAATAAATACTCGATTTGTTTGAATCAATTGAAAAACATTATATTCAGTCAAACACAAGTCATATACACAACGTTTGAAAGAATTTTTCTATAATTTTTAATAAGTTTGAATGAAATGAAAATATATTTTTCATAAGAATATTGAAATTATATAATATTATATTATTTATATTCACTGAACTGCAAAACAAATTATGATTTGTTTGATTAGTATTCAAATACTTAAGAGCTTTGAATATTATTAGTAATATTTCATTAATAATTTGAAAATCAATTTAAAGATGCAATCGTTTGTGAAATAAATGATAACATTATATAAAGAAAATTCAAATGTCTTTCAAAAGTGATTATCGTTTCAAATGCTATATTTGGGGTCATTTGGCTTTCAAATTGTTTTTCGACATAAACTAAACCTATATTTGATATTATAATAAATTACATTTTTTTGTTTTGTTTGAGACCCTGATTACACTATGAGACCCTGATTACAATATAAAGTAAAAATACCGGTAATAAGAAAAATATGACCAAAATTTATTTGCTTTTAAATCATGTCTTTCATTATTTATAAAACAATACTTCAATTGATTTCGACATAAATTTCAAAGAGAATAAAGAAAATGTTTAATCAAATGTTGTTTTCAGTAATGTTTTCAAAAATATACTTTTCTCTGACCCCAAGCAATTGAAACATATTTTTCTATTATTATTATTATTATTGAAAAATCCAATTTTCCAGCGATTGGTCAGAAGTGGTCAATAAATGTTTATAGCCATTGGTCTGCAATAGGCTATCATTGCATTGGATTCCTTATTATTATTGTTTGCAAACATCGGTATCAAAAATAGCTGTTTTTTGTGCTCTC
>JAQIXR010000128.1:0-48372 GCA_034700825.1 Quadroppia sp. Gr-Ori-00064 | reverse complement strand
ATCGCTGAACTTGTCTAACCATGACCTACTCAATGACAAAGGTCAAAGTTCAAAAGCTAGCAGGCCATAAACTAAAGCTATGCCAAGGCCTGGCCATTAGACCGGACCTCATGTGTGAAACAGTCTCGACATCTGAGTTGATGTCAAAGACTTAATTCAAGTCATTTGTATTGACTTTGCATTGAATTTGAATTTGTATTACAATTACATTAAATATTATAACTATTTAGACATCAATTGATTCGAAGAAAATAATTATTAAAAATTTGATGTCATTTTAGTTAATATCAAAACACAATTGAAATAACAATTAATAACATACCCTTTTTCCAATTACCCCTTACAATATACATACCACCCCTTATACCCCCTTTCGATCAGACGATTAATTCAAATGCGTTTACATTTG
Source organism: Quadroppia sp. Gr-Ori-00064 (assembly GCA_034700825.1). Lineage (NCBI taxonomy): Eukaryota > Metazoa > Arthropoda > Arachnida > Sarcoptiformes > Quadroppiidae > Quadroppia > Quadroppia sp. Gr-Ori-00064. The sequence continues at coordinate 47,963 of JAQIXR010000128.1, read as the reverse complement.
GTTCAAAAGAATTGAATTTTGTTTGAAATAAAGTGTTATTTGTTTTAAATAAACTCAAAGTTATTTGAATTGAATTTCAATATTGAATTCAATATAAGTCTTGAGACAAGACATCAACTGTTGTGTCAAGCGATGGATAACCGAAGAAGTGATGCATTTCTCTGTCGAAAGTTGAGTTTATTCACTTTGATTCTAGTATGGCTTATCCATGATGTGATGATCATGGCCATCTTCATCAACTTAACCATCTTCACCACCTTGGACAATTTCTTTGACACAACGTATTTCGTTGAGGATTGGTCGGAATTTTGGGTGAGATTTTGGTGGGAATTTTGGCTGCCATTCAATGATACTCTCCAGGAATGGGTTGGTTTACAACTTTATTACCCTTTCCTTAAACTAAAATTCTTGACATCTATTCCAGAATATCGTTATCATAGTGTTTGTCATTATCTCCATTTACATCAAAATGGTTGGTCTCATCGGCGTCTTTGAAGAGCATAAACTCCTGTCTCTAATCCATGCGATTATCACGCCTTTGTATCTCATTTACTTCTTCGACGCCGCCTGTGTTTCCCCTCTCTATTGGCTTTACTTCTCATATAATCTCATTGTTTGTGTCATTGGTTTCCTCTTTGTTCGAGACCTCTATCGCTCCCGAATTGAGCCGCCGGCCCCACAGTCACCGATGACCACATATCCTTCTAACCCCGCACCACACATACCCCTGCACAGTGAGGTCTGAGATATGACTCAAATCACACAAGTCGTTGATTTCAATTTGATGTGAATTTGAAAAACAATTCATATTTTGTTTAAATGAAAAACAAATCAAAAATATGTTTAATATTATAAAACTTGTTATCAATGAATGAATACTTTTTGTGACTTTTTCTCAATAATTATTTAGTATTTAATATCAAAAAACATTTAATCAATACTTTTATCGACATTTCGTTCATTTGATAACATTTTTGCAAATCATTTCAAATCAAAAATAAAATTTTCGTTAAATAAAAATATATTAAAATTCAAAACAATTAATAAATTTGTGAATTATGTTAAGTAATGATAAGAAGTGCCAAACATTTGATAGGATTTTAAAAACAATTAAATCTTATGTAAATTTTTCAATGAAAATGTATTTAAGGGGTAACAGATATATACAAATAAACCGTAATATATGCGCAATAAACCCTTTTCCATATACCCCTTACACTATACATACCACCCCTTATATCCCCTTTCGATCAGACGATTAATTTAAATGCGTTTACATTTCATTGAAAACAATTGAGTTTTGTTTGAAATAAAGTGTTATTTGTTTTAAATAAACTCAAAGTTATTTGAATTGAATTTCAATATTGATTTCAATACAAGGCTTGAGACAAGACATAAACTGTTGTGTCAAGCGATGGATAACCGAAGAAGTTGTGGATTCTATTGTCGAAAGTGGAGATTATTCACTTTGATTCTATTATGGCTTATCCATGATGTGATGATCAATGTCATCTTCGTCAACTTAACCATCTTCGCCATCTTTGACAAAATGAGAACAAAAGTTGAAGATTGGTCGGAATTGTGGGTGAAATTTTGGGTGGAATTTTGGGTGCCATTCAATGATATTATTTTACAACTTTACAACCCTTTCCTTAAACTAAAATTTCGCACCCGAAGTGAGCCGTCGGTCACACAGTTACCGATGACCACATATCCCACTCAAAATTATTTTCAATACAAGGCTTGTAATCAACTGTTGTGTCAAGCGATGGATAACCAAAGAAGTAATGCATTTCTCTGTCGAAAGTGGAGTTTATTCACTTTTATCCTATTATGGCCTTTCCATTATGTCATCTTCACTACCATTTTCTTAAGACAATTCGATGACACATTACTGTCATTTAAGATATTGGTTGGTTTACAGCCTTTACAACCCTTTCCTTAAACTAAAATTCTTGACATCTATTCCAGAGAATACTTCTTATAGTGTCTGTCGTTTTCTCCATTTGCATCCATACGTTTGGTCTCTTCGGCGTCTATAATGAGGACAAACTTCTGTCTTTAATCCATACGATTACCATGACTTTGTATTTCAGTTACCTCTTCATCACCCCCTTTGGTTCTCTTCCCTTTTGGCTTTACTTCTCACATAATCTCATTGTTTGTGTCATTGGTTTTCTCTTTGTCCGAGACCTCTATAACTCCCAAAGAGCTCCAGACCCCTGTGAGCCGTCGGCCCCATAGTCACCGATGACCACATATCCCACTTACCCCGTACCCCACATACCACAGCACAGCCAGGTCTGAGATATGACTCAAGTCTCACAAGTCGTTGATTTCAATTTGATGTGAATTTGAAAAACAATTCATATTTTGTTTAAATGTAAAACAAATCAAAAATGTGTTTAATGTTTAATATTATATAACTTGTTATCAATGAATGAATATTTTTATGACTTTTTCTCAATAATTATTTAGTATTTAATATCAAAAAACATTTAATCAATACTTTTATCGACATTTCGTTCATTTGATAACATTTTTGCAAATCATTTCAAATCAAAAATAAAATATTCGTTAAATAAAAATATATTAAAATTCAAACAATTAATAAATGTGTGAATTATGTTAAGACATAGTCAAAGAGCTTGTGCCGATTGGAGGAGTGAAGGCCTGGCCATTAGACCGAACCTCATGTTAGAAAAATCTGAGTTAATGTCAAAGAGGACACAAATAAACCCTTAATAAGGGTGAAGCGAACCTCTGGTGCACTTTCGTCAGTAATAAAACTTTCGTTCATTTGATTTGAAGAAAGAGCAAGGTCATTGTTGGGATAGTCTATTTATATTACATTTTATATATACTTATCATTTATTTAAATAAAATTTAAATTAAATTTGAATTTAAAAAGTCATTTGATTTTTAAACTAAATAATTGCTAATTACATCCCTTTCCACATTCCAGTTCCTTATATACGATTTTCATAGTAAAAAACTCTGTTTTAAACACAGAATAAAATATTGTTTATTAATTGAAATATTAATTAAATTTCAAAACATATTTGAAAATAATTATAATTATAACGAGTATTAAAATGTCGTTCAAAACAAATACTGTTTTTGTTTTAACAATAATTATATCAATAATTGGTTTGATTTTAGCCATAGATTACAGTAAACTTCACGGAGAGAGTATACCCTGCTTTGAAAAGGGTATGGCCTGTGGTAAAGGCAAGGCCTGTTGCTCTGGCTATTGTGAGATACATAAGAAGAGTCCACACGCAGGAAAGGGCTACTGTGCCACTGGTCCCGAAGACGACTGCACACCCAATGGCCCCAAATGCAAACACGACGAAGAGTGCTGTTCGGAGAAGTGCGAGAGTATAGGTGTTTCCAATTGGAGATATTGCACACAATATGCACGAAAGTGAGCAAGGTCATGTTGGACATGTTGGACATGGAGTACAAGAAGTAATTACTTCTATCTAAACAGAAGTAATTATTGATAAATAAATTTATTTTTAATTAAAATTATTCTTCGAAATCACTGAACACTTCTATGAGCGAGCATTCCTATGAAGAGCACCTTGGTCTATTTTGAACACAGGGTCATTTGTTGTGCGAACAAACAGTCTGTTTGTGCAATATCTGTGACTAATGTAAATGTCGTTAATTTTATGACTTATTTTCAACACTTTATTCAATAACATGACAACTGATAACCCGAACCAAAGACCTATTGAACTACCGATGAATGAAACGAATTCTTCGAATAGAATTTTCGGCGAATGTTTGTAAACCACATCCGGATATTGGGGCGGATATACCGACGCCCGGAATGTACTCGACTTGTATTCGTAGTGATTCTTATTGAGTGCAAAGTATTCTGAATAGCAGTTGGCGTTTGTCCGACAACTCCTCCAACATTTGTTACCGATCTTCGCATCCAATGAATAATTTTTGGCAAAATATTTGTCCAATATTTCAATCATATACTCATCGCTCGTGTGGTCGTCGTTGAGATAGTGTGCGGGCCAGCCATTAAACGCCATTCCCAATAAACTGATCCTACACTTGGCTATACATTCGTATCGATTCTCGAAACCAATACTTCTATAGTCAAAACATTGTGTTTCGTAGGGTTTGGTCAGAGAGTGGACAACCGTTTTCTCATATTCACACCACTCGCGCGAAGAACTACTTCTCACTAATTCAATGCTCTTTTTGCGAAAGAAATTCAATATTTTCTCTCTTCTCGAGTGAATAATGAGATTCACTTTTGGTATTTGAAGTCCAATATCGATGTAAAACATTTCTCTCAAATGATCGTAAAAGTCGTTATTGTTTTCAATCAAATACCAGTCCTCTGACTGTTCCTCACTTTGTGACAGGAATGTGAAGCAAGTCCTGAAATAGTCTATGGACTGACGTATTGGCGAAAGTGAATCACATTTGATATAATAGTTGTCTCTCTTTTGTCTCAAATGCCAGTGAATTGGTTTCAAAACACGACAGCTATTATTGAAGATCTCGTTTGCAGTGAATATTGACATAAATTGTTGTCTAATTGTCTGTCGATTCAAATACGTGTCGAACGAGTCATTAGCTAATAATCGTTGTCTGAATTCGTCTTTTAATAAATATTTTTTGTCAATACAGACAGAAATGGCTGGCAATGAGATTATGCGAAAGTTTTCATATTTCACAGAAGTTGTCGTTTTGTAAGAAAAATAATTTTCACTAATTTTTATTATTTGATACAAACACAGAAACAGACATAAGATGTAAAATATAATCAAAAATATTTTACTCTTAATATTTGAATAAAAATTAAATAAAAGTTTCATTTTTTTTGACAAATAAAATATATTTATCAATATTTGAAGACATTTGACAATGAAAATAGTGGACAGTATTTGGAAATACAGTTTATGAAACAATGTATGGGAAAGTTAGCACATGAATGGGTGGGTATATGTCATGGGTATTTAATTAATGCCTAAATTGCTTTATTGAATATTTTGTGCCAAAAACTTTTGTCAGTAAAAAAAAAATTCAATAAATTTACATATCTTTCAATTTGTTTTATTTGTCTATTTTTAGACAATTAATAACTTTTGTATTTATAGCGAAACAAAAATATTCAAACAATTGATTGATTTTTTTCTTTCAATAGTTTTGTCAAATATTTTAAATATTTTTGATATCGTTTTCATAGAATAACTTATAATTAAAACCAAATTAAATTCTTTTGATTTTAGGACACATTTTAATGAATTGCTTTACACACAAATCGCTGTCATTAATCTCATTATACATAAGGGCTTTGACTGAAACGATGTCAACAGAAGTGTTGACCAAAAGTCTAATCTATTTATATCTCAAACCCTTTTATCAGTAAAATCGGTCCAAACGGACAGTCAATTCAATGTGTTTTGTGCCAAACAATTGCTATTATTTCGTTTATTAGTTCAACATTTGATTAATATTTTGTGTGAATTTGTTATAAATTTATACAAAATGACAGAATTATGTGAAAAGTCATCGTTTGATAGATTTGATGACAATTTATGTGAAGTTATATTCAGTTATTTATCACACTTTGAAGACAAGACTCGACTCGAATGTGTGTCCAAACGGTTCCAGCGATTGATATTCAATAGACATTATTCACTAAGTCTTGAATACATTCAATTCATTCAACTTATTGTTAGAAATGAAAATATTTTAGATTTAAAACAGTTAAAAGTGTTTATAAAAAAGTTTCAATCATTAAAATCTTTTGATTTCAGTTGTTTTTCCATTTGTTTTCTCTTTGGCACAAAATTGCCTTCAATTAAGACTTTCACTAATTTTGAGCAAATGTTTGACTTAATTACAGATATTTGCGATCATTTGGTTTCATGTGATTTATTCATTGATATATTGAGTGTGAAAACCATTGATCAGTTTTGCACAAAATTTGGTCCACATTTGAAACGCTTAAGAATTGATAAAATCAAATATAGACACCAAAAGACAGCTCTCGAAAAATTACTACCCCTTAAAAAGTTGGTTAATCTCGAAAAGTTTGTCTGCGGTTTCAGCTTTGATTTCGACCACATCTTCGACGATGAGAATCAAGTTCTGTTCAAAACTCTTCACGAAATCAATATCAACTATAAGTATAAGAATGTGTTTCTATTGAACAGTTTTGTCACACATAACAAAAACACTATAAAAACACTCAATATTTGTGTTTTGAGTAAATTCTGTGAAAACACTTTAATGAGAAGAATATCAAAAATGAATAAAATTCAAAAATTATATTTCAATATAGAGAATGAAATTATTATTACCACTAATGTTGAGTTTGTCAACAATTTCAAACGAATTGCAAACAACTGTCAATTCTTAGTGTATTTATCGCTTTCGATGTCACTGAAGACCATCGAAGACTGTCTGCGAATATTTGAATCACTGAAACATTTTAAACATTTGGTTAATTTGAAATTATTTTTGAATTACTTCACCGAAAGAGACAAATACGAGAGTGAAGTGTATTTGAAGTGCAAACCATTGAAGTCATGCAAACGCTTAAGATATTTGACAATCGATTGTCCCATAAATGACATCTTTTTCTATAACATTGACAAACATTTGCCTCAATTGAAATCATTTCACAATTATTCGGACAATACATATTTGACTCAAATATCATTGAAGACGTTGTCAAAACTGTCAGATCTTAAGACATTATATTTCCATAAGAAGCCAAAAGTCAGCGATTCCTGTATTCATGAGTTTATCAAAAAGTGTCCTAAAATTGAGAGCATTTTATTCGGTATTAATGAAGAATCTTATGATCAGAAGAGGATTCAAATGATACGATTGGAATCGATATAATCCCTGAATCGAGGGGTATTGTGCGCCCGGTGTCTCATTCAGGGTATTATCAATACTTAAATTTATTTGGTTTCATTATCTGAAGAAAAAATTAATTTTAATAAATGAGAGCCTATTTTGACAATGATTTGTGTATAAATAAATTCATTGAATGTGTCCTAAAATTTAAAAAAATTTCTTTCAGTGATAATAATAATTCCTTCGATGAAAATGAGTTCAAAAAAGTTAAATTGCAATAAAAATGTCGAATATTTTCATTAATTGTTTTTAATAGTCTTTTCTAACTATTGTTTCAATCAATTATACATTTATTTGTTTTAATTTTATAATCAAATAATTTTTTCTATGAATTTGACTGAATTTTCATTCATTGAAGACATTGTCAAAACTCGAGTCAACTATACTTTCCCATTGATCCCAATGTCAACCATTTGTGTAGTAATCAATTCATTAAAATTATTTGAAATCAAATGAAAAAATTTTGGTTTAAAAAATAATTTATTTCTAATTATTTGATAACATTTTATAGCATTCATTACATGTGAGCACAGGTAGGACTGGATCTATTTTTGATCACACATTCCCCAAACTGATCCAATTCTTGTTCTTCATTATCTGCAAAGTTCTTCTGTGAGAAATAATAGCAAGTCTTCCATCGGTGACAGTATTTGCCAACTCTTCCGACAACTTATTGAACTTTGAGTTGATTTCATCCAATAATTCCTTTCGGAGTTCCTCTAACTTGCCATCACTGGCACCGCCACCATTGGAACAACCCTCCGAGCACTCGATATGCAGCTGATAGATAGCCCCTTCGATACGTTCGACCCTTCCATCCAAGTTCGCCACATCCCCTTTGATCGACTCCTTGTCTGCCACCAAATGTTGGACAGTAGTGTTAAGAGAATTAAAGTCATTTCCAAAGTCTTTAAACATTTGATGAAATTCGACGAAAATATTCTTCAAATCATTCAAAGATTTTTCCAAACTTTCAATCTTTTCATCTCTTTTGAGGATCTGTTTATTCAACTCTTCGTTCAAATACTCTGATTGTTGTCTCCATTGTATAAACAGCTTCTGTTGGTCAGGGAATGTCCAAAGTTGTAGTTTCTCGCAAATGACAAACGCTTTGCTATCGCACGACATGTCAAACCATTTGCCAGAGTTTGGCTCCAGTTGAGCACAGGCTGCTTCGGCATCACCTGTAGGTCTATCGGGGGCCCAGTTGTTGAAGAGAATACGCGATGTGTCCTCCCATTCAAACTCATTGCTACTGCCATCCCTATAAGCGCCTATCCATACGTTGTCTGTAATTCCCAATTCGTTCAAATAGTTTTCCAATAATTTTTGTTCGGTTTTTGATTTGATTGTCAGAATTGATCCAAAATATCCGGTTCTGGCTTTTGTCGTCCCGACACAGGCCTCGTTGGCCTCGGTTATAGTGAGTGGTGTTTTGGTTACTTTGAAACACTTTTCGTCGCCAATCATTTCAAAGTCATCTCCACATCGAAACTCTATGGCAAATGAAATACAATATTAAAAATTAATTCATTTTTCATCGCTTTATGTTATACTCGACTCCTCTGACAGTGAATTGACTGCAAGTATTGGAAAAATAACAAAAATTATTAACAAATACATTGTTTTTGATGTTTGTATTGAACTCATAAAACAAGACAATTCTTAGACGTTTTCTTCAATCAATACTTTATATAAGTTTTCCTAATCTTTGAAAATAATATTTTTATTGTTTTATTTGTCATAAGATTTTGTGATAAATTGCTTTATAAATAAAAAATATAATAAAATTATGCATTAAATGTGCGTTCGGTTTAACATTAATTATAAATTATAACTCATTTTTCGTATAAAAAGACAAAAGAATGCATAAAATATCGATAAAAACATTTAGTTGTGATTTATTGGACTATTATTGCAATAAAATTACATTTTTATTAACTAATGTTTGACGTAATTCTAATCCAGAATTCATTGTAAGTTAAATGCAATCATTGATTAAGACTGGGATTAAAAATTGATTTATACTCTGGTGTTACCTATTATGACACAGATGTATAACAAATAGAAGAAAGGTCAATAGAGTATAGAATTTGTGACATTAAATGATTAGAATTTATTTTTTATTCAAACAAAAAAGTTTACAAATAATCAAAAGTCATAAACAAATCAAATAAATGTTGAAAATAATATAACTTTTAATGAATTTCATTTGAAATCATTTAAAACTCTAGAATTTGTTAACTTATTTACATTAAGAATAGTTTTGACCGACTTTTGAAATTTTTCGTTCAATTTAGTGATGTGTTTATGAAAATGTTTTTTATAACTGTCTATAAAATATTCTCTCATTTCAGTCAAAACTGTCAGTAATGTAATCACTGAATACCCGAACCAAAGGCTTATAAGACTACCGACAAATGAGACAAATTCCTCGAAAATAACTTTCGGCGAATGAATGTAAATGAGGTCCGAAGAAAGGGGTGGATATATCGAGACATCAAACTTCTCGAAGACGTAATCGTATTTAGTTTTACGCATATTATAATACTCTGAATAGCATTCCTTAGCGGTTCCACACTTCACACCACACCTGTTGCCTATGAGTGCATCCAAACTGTAGTTCTTGTCCTCAAACATCAATTCATTGCTGAGGTAGTCGTCGGTCAAATAATTTCCGGGCCATCCCTTCAGGTGAGCTCTCATCAAATTGATCCTACATTTCGCTACACATTCGTAGCGACTGTCATAACCAACACTCCTGTAGTCGAAACACTGTGTCTCATAGGGTTTGGGCATCGAATGGACAACTATTCTCTGGTATTCGACATATTCGTAGACATCGGAATTGTTTTTGAGCTTAAGATTTCTCTTCTTTGAAAAGTTAAGTAATCGTTCACTCCTGGAATGTATGATTAGGTAGAGCTTTGGTATTGTATTCATTGAATTGAGTTCAAAATAAATCAATTCCATTAAGTAGTCGTAAGACTCCTGAATGTTATTAACGGTGAACTTTCCATCCGATTCTCGTCTGTTATATTGGGATAAGAATGTGAAACAAGACCTCAAGCTATCAATCGACTGACGGATTGGCGAAATTTTGTCACATTTTATGTAATAATCTGTATATTGGGTGACATTGAAGAAGACCTTTGGCTTAAATACAACACAAGAGTCATTGAAAACTTGTTTCGCATTCAGTATTCGCTCGAATTGTTGTCTTATCGATAGTTTGTTCAGATATTCACTGATATCGTGACCTTTGTTGACATCTTTGCGGAACTCGTGTCTCAACAGATACTTCTTGTCCACACATATGGAGACCGCGGGCAGAGAAATGTCCGAAACGCTGCCATAACTGACAGAAGTTGTCGTTTGATAAGAGTAATAGATTTGACATATTTTGAAGATCTGATAAAAACAAAGACAAACACTTATTATAATAAATATTGTCGTTAAGAGAAAGTGTTTTGGCTTTGATTTGATTAAATTTTTATATTTCTCAATGAATGAGATATTCTTTAAAACAATTATCAGTTTATTATTCATTATATTTATTATTAATTTATAAAACTATTAAAAATTTAATTAAATCTTTAAATAATTTAAAATTTTGTTGTTATTTAATTCACTTTATTTTCTAACTGTGAAATGAAAATACAAATCATTTTATATATGAGTCAAAAAGAGAAGAATAAAAACATAACTATTGATAGAATAATTGAAAAACATTTTCAGAGATAATAACAATAATTAATATAAAATTCTTTCGGAAAATTATTTTATGCATAAAATGCATTATTATATCAATTATTTGTTTCATAAATAACAGAAATAAATTATAATATTTGTGTCTTAAATGACATGACATTAAAATCGATAATTAGTTTATTATTTCATATATGAAGCAAAAAAAAAAAAATATCGATTCTTTATATACAAAAATATTTTGTTATAATCTATAGTATTCTATAGTATTCTATACATTGACTCAAATATAAAGCACTAATCCTATGAATAAACTCTATTCCTCTGAATATACTAATGTTAATCCCTTTAGCACTGGTACTACCAGTCCTATGTCCTGCTAATATTATTTAAGTTCTGAGAATTTGAGAACTCATAGCCTTTTGTGACAGTATTTTTCAGTTCTATAAGTGCAAAGAATATGGATTTGAGAGCCCATAGCCAAACCCTGATCATTACATTACCCGGATATATATTTCAGTACAAATATACCTATCATTAATAGTACCTAGACACTATTGATAAGGGTTGACCGTTACTCAAGTGACACAAATATTTGTTTATTGATTAAAATGTTTTGTCATTTGATTAGTAACTCAATGAAAAAAAGAGTTTAATTGCATTTGAATGAAATATATCTCAAATCTCATGATATAATATATGGCGAACAATAACCCGAGTCATTCATGTCTTCAGTAAATTGATTGCAAAACTCTTCCGATTCCAACGGAGTTTGTCTGTAATCATACTTCAAGTCATATTTCCAGTGCCAGAGCTGTCGTCTGCCGTTAGCCGTCTCGGAATAATTGAGGACACGTTTGATTGGCAGACACTTATGGTTACAATTGGGCACCGGATATGAAATATAGTCAAAAGGGGTATAATTTCCAGACAAAAACTTGGGGTAGTATTTCTGCATCACATGCGCCGGAAGGCGACGGTAATGGACGGGAATGGGATCCCTTTCATTGCTCAGGTATTGGTTGATTTTGTGAACGAGAACGTCATTAATATAACACAACTGTCCAAACCCATAGTGAAACCCATCCAACATCGAGACGTTATAATAGATCATTCGATCCCACTCTATGTTGGCCTGTCTTATAAGCCCTGTCTGCCAGTCATAGAACAGGCCCCCATTGTAGGACTCGTACGGAACGAGATTGGCGTCGGACTGGAAGGTCCAGCCATCCCACAGAAGACTGGCTATCCAGGCGTGGAAGGGAAAAAACAAGACACTAATAGAGGGTTAGAGTTGTCATGAAAATTGCATTCAAGTCATGACTCACTCATACGGCGCCGTCGTTTGGCTCATCTGCCCAAACCAGCCCCCAATGCTCAGGTGCACTTTGAAATGGGTATTACTGGTTACCTTTCTTTGATCCGCATAGGTCTTCAGTGTCTGTAGCCCTGCGTCCATGATCTCCATTGGGTTCCAATTGGGAACAACGCTATCGTTAAGCCACTGACGAGTTATACAGGCCTTGAGATCAGAGAAAATACTATTTCTTATGCAATAATTATTGTCTTTTGTTCCGGAAATCCCAAAGTATTTCCATATTATCGACTGCTTTGGGTCATCAAAATCAAGCCATGGATTCTGAATAGAAGGACAGTCAGGTTTAAGTGGATAGCCCTTAATGCCATACCCAATAGGGAAGTGTTATTTTGGGATAAATTTTTCTCATTCTCTGCTCGAAGTCATTGACGAACCACTTGTGCCAAAGCAAGGCGTCGACAAACTTGTGCGCCTGAGGCCAGTTGTCTGAATGGAACTGGGCCATCTCTGACACGGTGCCCATGTCGTACATGACTCGCATCACCTTGAGCACATCCATACGCTGGTCGTGTGTCATACAACGAAAATCCTTGCGCACATGTAGTCGCTTACAGGGCGGCGCCGTTGGTCTGTATTTGGTTAACGCCATAAACCGATTCTGTATATAAATTCTCGCGTTTTCTATCTCTTGTTCACTGAAGTCGTGTTTGTGATCGCATTCACTATAGATTGCATTCAAGCAATCCTTTCCATAGACTTTCAAAATACAAAATTTTAAATATTTTTCGAATTAATTATAACTAAAAAATTGATTTCAAAATCATTTTCAGTGCCAATGAATACCTGGTTTTGTGTCATAGCAGTGAATGTCAGCTATGATGAAAGCAATGGTAGCGATGATTATAATCCACGACATTTTCCTATGTAATCAAGATATTAAGCGTCAGTTAATTTTTAGTAAATCCAAAGTGAATGCAATATTTTAAACATCTGTAAAACAATTAAATCTTTTTTTCAAAGATCTTTGAACTGTAAAAAAGTTTTGAACTTTTGTTATTTTACGTCATTTATGGCTAACGTAAACATTTGTTTTTAATTTTGAAATTTTTTGAGATTTTGTTTACATTTAATTATTTATTTAATTTATATTAAAAATGAGTAAAAATAACATTTATTTATACCAATTGAGTCGAAGACAATTGGTTTCAATTGTCAATGGATTACAACGTGAATACAATTGTTTGAAAACAGATTTATTGAGATATAAACAATTGTCAAAAGATTTACAAAAATATTCACAAATTTTTGATGAATTCATTAAAAGTGAAACAAATATTGAATTGAATTCAAAAACACAAAAAATGAGAGAAAGTATTGAAAACATTAATACTATTAATGAAAAGTTTTGTTGGATTTCATTAAATGAGTTAAAAGTGAATGAATTTAAGGGTAAGAAAAATATTAATTAGTTTTCAATCAATTATTTAATTGTTTTTATTCTTCAGATCTCGAAGACATCGAAACCAATGATGTCTTCACACAAACAGATGACACAAATGTATACGAATTGAGTGCTGAAGAAGTTTTAGGCAATGAATGGCAAGGCATTGAATGCGGGAATAATTACGAGTCAATGGATGTTAAGATTGAATCAAATGAAGTGATTTGTGATCAAAATGAAGACAATTATGAATTGATTCAAATCAAAAGCGAAGTAATAGAAGAACCCATAAATGATCACTTGATTGACATCAGAAGTGATGAAGAATTGAATGAAAGTAATGTCGAATCAAATGAAGGTTTGGGACCAAAGAGGAGACGAAAGACATTGAATGAGACAATGGATGAAGAATTGAGTGATAATAAGAGAAAGCCTTTTGTATGTGATTTGTGTGGAAAAGGGTTTTTGAAGCCAAAGAATATGGAAAATCATAGGAATGCCCACAAGAAGGGAAAGTCGACAAAGGAAAGGGCTGTTAAGGGCAAACGGCAATAACCGTGCGATTACGAGGGCTGTGGTTATGTCGCTGTCATTCCATCTGTTCTAAAGACACATAAACTCAAACATTCAAAGGAAAGTCAATTCAAATGTTCAGTAAATGAATGCAAAAAAGGGTTTAAAAGCGAAAAGTTATTAAAAGTGCATGAGTTGAGAGCACATCCGGACCTGTTTGAAGACATGCCATGGATTGAGTGCACAGACAATGGCTGCGAATATAGGACTAAATCAAACAATGCTTTCGACAAACACTTGAGAAGTCATACCAAACCAATTGTTTGTGATTTGAAAGATGACGAAAACACTAATTCAAACGAGGAAAGGGATGTGGAAAGTGAGAGGAAAGTGATGTGTGAGTGGTTTGCATGTGAACAAAGTTTTGAAAGTTTTTCTCAAATGAGAGACCATATGAAGACACATACGGGTCAGGCGTTATACCGATGTGTTTGGCCCGGATGTGATGCGACATTCCTCGTCAAACAGGATTTCTATGAGCACAGGACGACACACAAATCGAGATACCGGTGCGATCACGAGGGCTGTGCTTTCATAGGCGTTAATATCACTCATCTGAAGACACATAAAGTGAAACATTTGGACGAAAAGCAATTCAAATGTGATTACAATGGATGTGACAAAGGGTTTAAGTTTGAGTTCACTCTAAGAGTCCATCAGACGGAATGTCATCCGGAACTGTTCGAAGACATGCCATGGATTGACTGTCCTCACAATGGCTGCCAATACAAAACCAAATCAAAGGACAGTTTGGAAATACATTTAATAAAACAAAAGCATTGATAAGTAAATCACTGATAGTTGTACCGAATGTCAGGGGTTAGGGGTATAATGAAAGCCGATGACAAGCGGAGATAACTCAAGACGAATGAGATTTTGTTTGAGATTAGAATTAATTTATTTCAATTAATATGAGATTTGTTTTTGAAATTTCAGTTCAGACAAAAAAACATATTTTAAATCTGGTATTTGAAGGACAGCTTTTGGACCCTTTGAACTCAGGGGTTCAGTAAAGAATCTCTTCCACTGAGCCCTCAAGGGTTTTTGGAAGCGAAGGGTAACTTAACCTTCAATTATGAAAAAGTTTTATTCGTTTAAAATCTAATAATTTATTTATTTATATAAAAAAATAAAGTTTTGATTAAATATTTGTAATAATTATTATAATTATAATTGTTTTTCAAAAATCAAATCACTTTTGTCTGCGATATATCTTCGAGAGAATGTATTTGAATATCTGTGAACTCAAATGACTTGTCTTCAGATTGTTTATATCATTGCAGAGGTCTTCGTAAACCATGTCTTCTTCTCTACTGTAAACGGCCTCTAAATTGAGTTCATTGTAGACACGTTTGACTGCCTTAACGTTCTCTTCACAATTGATGCCATAATTAGTTGTCAATGCATTTAACTGTCTTTTGTCACACAATTCCAGTGCCGTCACTATAGGCCAACAGCACTTTCCTTCCTCTACGTCGGTGCCCACTTTGCCGATGAGCTCCGGGTCTGCAAAGCAGTCCAAGAAGTCGTCCTGCATTTGGAAGAGATAACCCATTTTAAGGAGTATTTGTTCCGCAATTTTGTGCTCTTCGTCCGAATCACATAAATTCAAATACATTGCTATCAAAAGAATATTTTAAAAATTCTTTAATATTCATAAAGAATATTCTAAAACAATAATTTCAAAACACATTACCATATCTGACGGGAAGTACGAACGAATAGTAAGAGGTCTTGTATTTATAGATTGTCTCCAAACGTGTCTTTGTGTACAGATCAAAGTCGATGGATTGGTTCGGACGATTGGACGACATGTCCATGAATTGGCCATAAGTGGTGTATCTCATGGTCTTCAGAACAACATATGAAGAAAGCGATCAAAAAGAGTGAATGCAATGAAAAGTGAATGTGTTTTTTGATCGACAAAAACCTCATGCAATAAATCCATGACTTGTGTGTAATAAGGCTTTTTGGAGGCAAAGAGTTTGAGCAAATGATAACATTCCTGTTCCAGAAGAATGCCATCATTGATGGCCATAAGACCCACCTCTTCCTAAGTGAAAGTTTTTTCGTTTTAAACACACATTTCATTCGCTTTTATCACATGAGACACACTTTGCGATACCAACAGAGTTGTCCTCTTCTGGTGAGCGACTGATCCATAATGTCGTCCAAAAGCAGTGCAAACGCCTGTAGTATTTCAATAGTCCAGCCGAGAATACGAGACAATTCAATGTCCTCTTCACTGATATTGTTATTCAAGTCCTGTGCCATCAGTTTGTATGTCATGACAACGAACAGACCTCTGTTTCGCTTGCCTTTCGGAACGTTATAATTGAACAGCTTTTTCATCCATTCCCTCAACTCTTTGAGCTCATCCTTTTGGTCATCGTTCAATGATTTCACCAAACAGTTGTACGTTCTCTCGAATTCAAGCCATTCCTCGCCGTTGGCCGACATGTCGCTCAGGTGTGATGATTGAGAGTCACTCGAAACTGATCTTCACTTTAAATACTTCTTTGAATCACATAATAATTTATGTGTAAATCAAAGCCAATGTAATATCCAATGAATGGCTGCATAGATATCCCATTGAATAAAGCATCTAAAAAAAGTTCCAAGGTTAGTCTGTAACCATTTGGCCTGGAGCGTTTTGACATTTCTTAATTAAGAAGTAATTCTTATCAACGAATATATTCACTGAATATTAATTAGTTTTAAATTTTTAAAACAAAATATTTTATTTTGAATTATCTTTCACTGAAAGTCAGAAGACATTCAATGGTAAACAAGTTATATGTTTTGAGATATACATAGCGTTAAGAGATTTTTGTTTTGCATTTTATTTTTGATAAATACGTGAATTGATTTCTTATGTCAAATGATTTACAGAATGTTTTTCCCCGAACTGATCCCAACATTGATTAGGCGCTCATACCATGCCTTGTAGTGGATGTAGAAGTCATGTACTCTTTGGCATTTTAAGAGAAATTTTTATTAATTCATTAAATGATTTTTATTTCACTCAATCACCCCTTAATTCACCCCTAAATGACTCTACACTTACTTTGCTATTAATTACTCAATCATAAAATCATAAAAAAGTCTGACTTTTACTCAAAATTCATATTTAGTTATTCATTGAATACAATATATAATACAAAAACATTTTTAGGCGAAAAAAATTCAATAAATAAAATGAATTGAAAATTGTGTTTCTTTTGTTTGAATCGATGGTCTGTTCCCACACCTGAGCGAAGGTATAAAACAATATGTAAATTAATGTTTTAATTCACACAACATTTTATACGAAAATAATTATAATTATTATTATGTTTATTATAAAACTATTGTTTGTAATACTCATTACAGCGCAGACATGGGCTGAGACTACTGTCGAGACTACTGTGGAGACTGAGGAACAGGAGGAGAGACGGGGCGGGTATGACAACTATGTTGATACCGGATATGACAGTTACGGCGGAAGCTATGGAAGTGGAAGTTATGGGAGTGGAGGTTATGGGAGTGGAAGCTATGGGAGCGGGAGTTACGGCAGCGGTAGTTACGGCAGTGGTAGCTATGGGAGTGGGAGTGGTAGCTATGGAAACGGCGGCAATGGATGGTATCCTTATCCACCATTTTATACGACTTGGAGACCCATAACATACCCGACTGGCCCGACATTTCCGCCAGGCCCACCTGGTCCTCCAACACCGCCACCACCACCCGGTCCTCCGTCCAGCAATTGCTGCTATACGTGTCAATGCGATTGTGACGGAACTAATATGCCTATAAACAACCGCCCCATTTGTCCACTTTGTCCTATTGGAGGGTATGGCAGAAAAAAGAGACAAATACCGGGGGGTTTGGACTGTTTTACAGCCATAAGGGCCTCATCCATACTTTCTACCGGACCACTACTGGGCTTATTATTAGCGACATTACTCAGCAATTTAGTCGTGCCTATACTTTCGACAGTATTGACCGGCAATAACACCCTGGAAGGGGCTGTCATTCCATTGGCCAATATTCTCTGTTATGTCGTTGGCCTTCTTTTGCTGGTTCTCAGAAGTCTTGGTCTTTTAGGTCTGTTAGGCTTTGGAGGTCTTCTCGAGAATATTTTGGGCGGAGGAGTGTTGGGATGACCGACATATCGGGTGCTTACAAATTAGAAGCATTTCCTTTGGATTGGCTTTATTTAAATGAAAATATAAATGGTTTTCAAATTAATGTCTTTTCAAATATAATTCATATTTTGGGAAATATTTTGTATTTAATGCAAAGAGTGTTTAAAAACAAAAAAAAACATATAATTTTATGAATATTTTTGGGTTTTATAAAAGTTTATAATTTATTAAATAAAAATATATATTATTTTTGCTTTCGTTTTGATCTCAAATTTGCACAAAAAGTTCAAAAATATTATTTAAATATTTATTTCAAAATTTCATAATAAAATAAAATAAAATATATTTGAAAATAACATAAAAAATCACATTCTTTTGAATTATTAAATTTTTTCATTTAATATTCTGTTGGAAAACACCATAAGTGCTGGCCTTCGACATAGAAGTGCAAAATATTTAAACCTTGGACAGTTAGATGTTTTGTGTCAACTTTCACACTTTCAATGTATTCATTTGTTTCACGTTTTGTGACATTTTATTGAGTTTTATATAATTTTTGTGAAATTGTTTGTAAAATATGTAAATGAAATGCAATTTATGTCTAATAAATATTAGACAACTATTTGATTGATTTGTAGCACAGGTTTTAAATACGTTTCCATTCATTGTTCAAAAATGAAAACATAAAACAAATATATGTAAAGCAAAAGAAAAACTTTGCAAAAGTTTTAAATAATTAATTATGAAATGAAATGTGTTTTATAATTATTAATAAAATTATGCAAAACTTTTGCCAATAAATGATTGACTGCTCTATTGTTTCAGTTTATTGCCATTCACTGCAAAAAGGGGTATAAAAGTCGATCGTTTACATCGATTCCAATGAAAACAAAGCTTTAATTGAATTAAAGTACAAAATGTTATTCAAATCATTAATAGTTTGTTCACTACTAGTGGTCGTCGTCAAAGCGCAGTCACATATAGCCAAACGTCAGGCTGGAGGTGGTTTCGGCCAATGTCCGGCCAGTGGTTGCGCCTGCACTTGCAATTGTGGTGGTGGTAATGGCGGTGGTATTCGTCCGACATGCCCTCCCTGTCCCCCAACGATGTTTCCGCCAACAATGACGCCCAACATGACTGTGACGCCTTCACCCCCTCCCGGACAGGACGCATGTTTCCCATTGATCAGAGCCTCGGCCGGACTGTCCACCGGCCAGTTATTGGGTCTACTGTTGAGTACATTACTCAGCAATTTAGTCGTACCTATACTTCAGACCGTATTGGCCGGCAATAACACCCTGGAAGGGGCTGTCATTCCATTGGCAAACATTCTCTGTTATATCGTTGGACTTCTTTTGCTGGTTCTCAGAAGTCTTGGTCTTTTGGGACTTTTGGGAATGAATGGCTTATTGGAGAACATTTTGGGTGGAATAGGCACTGGTGGTGGAGGACTGGGAGGGTTGGGTGGCCTCGGATAAAATATAACGGATTAGAGAGACTCAAAATATGACTGATTTTATAGATTAAAATAATAATAATAATTGGGTTTAAATTTTGTATAATTTTGAATGAGTTTTGTTTTAGTGTTTGAATTAATGAATGGTTTTTTCAATTGAAAAGAATTTTTTTATTCGTTTAATAAATTTTATTCACTTTGTATTGACTTTAATATTGGGTTCAAATAAAAATTTCTCACACTTTCGATGCATTAAAATAAATGTTTTTTATTAAATAACAAAAAATTCTTTCATTTTTAAAACAATTAATGCTATTATTAAATGAATAAATGAAATCAAAAAATAAAAATCAAAAACAAATAACTCTTTCTCTGAACTAAAATATGTTCACAAAATATTGAATACTTTCAGTGCTCTGAAAATGTGTTTTTTGACTCAATTTTTTATATCAATAATTAATAAAATTATTCAAAACTTGTTTATTGATTGACAGCTCTATTGTTTGCCATCAGTGATACAAAAGGGGTATAAAAGTCGATAATTCTCTCAATATCTCATTCATTGAATTAAATTGAATTAAAGTACAAAATGTTATTCAAGTCATTAATAGTTTGTTCATTACTAGTGGTCGTCGTCAGAGCGCAGTCACATATAGCCAAACGCCAAGCTGGAGGTGGTTTCGGTCAATGTCCGGCCAGTGGTTGCGCCTGTGTTTGCAATTGTGGCGGTGGTGGTAATGGCAACCCTCCTCCAACGTGTCCTCCCTGTCCTCCAACAGTGTTTCCGCCAACAATGACCCCGAACATGACTGTGACGCCGTCACCCCCTCCCGGACAGGACGCATGTTTCCCATTGATCAGAGCGTCGGCCAATCTGTCTGCCGGTCAGCTCTTGGGTCTACTGTTGAGTACATTACTCAGCAATTTAGTCGTTCCTATACTTCAGACAGTATTGGCTGGCAATAACACCCTGGAAGGGGCTGTCATTCCATTGGCTAATATTCTCTGTTATATCGTTGGCCTTCTTTTGCTGCTTCTCAGAAGTCTTGGTCTTTTGGGACTTTTGGGAATGAATGGCTTATTGGAGAACATTTTGGGTGGAATAGGAACTGGTGGTGGAGGACTGGGAGGGCTGGGCGGTCTAGGAGGGCTCGGATGAGCACAAACAAATATCTCTTATTATATAAGTCTTTTATTAAAAACTCTTTGCATTAAATATTGGGATAAAAAATAAATAATAAGTTATTTGTGTTTGAATTAATTAATTGGTTTTTATTGTATTTCGAAAATTATTATAAATTTATATAATATTTAAGTTTTATTTTTAAGAAAATAATTGATTTTTTATGCATTCTTATAAATCGTTTCAAATTTTTCGTTTATTCTTAACTCTATTTGAATACAATTTTTCAAATAGTTTTTTAAAGTCTTTTTGTATATGACTTTGAAATGAAACTTTTATTTCGCACTCACATGAAGAGCACCGGTATGTTTGCAATTGAAAGATGTCTCAAAATATTGCCTCAATTTTATAACAGTTGAAAACATATTATAAAATAAGTGTTTATTATGTATTCAAATAATAAATTTGTTTTTCATTTATTGCTTTTATGAGCAAAACCTCATTTGCATTCAATATAAGCATCAGTTCCTCCCAAGGCTTTGGAATCAATATAAAAAGTCAATTATACCTGTGCTGTACAACACTTGCCACTGAATATACAGTCTATTCTCTATTACCCGGGCATCAGATCAGGGAACCGACAATTCTTTAAGTAATAAAAGATTTTTATAAAATTTTTATTTTATAAAAGTTTATAAACTTTTTAAAAATTATATTTAATTTTATGTTATTTTTCACAATAAAGTTCACAAACAATTTATTTATCACTTTCAAGCGCTTTATTCAAATGTTTTGCGGTTTTATATACCGTTCCAAACGTTATATTCATTTCACATAACTTTCAAAACTTCTAAAAACATAACGACATTGAAATTTCTCACTCGGGAATGGCATGTATTCTCTCCATCCATGGGTTAGGTTTGCTTAAATCGAATATAAACTGTACTTTCCATCCGATCCCTAAGTTGTCATAAGTTATCATTTGTGACAACAATAAAAACTCTTTGATTGGTGTCATTGAAAATCAATTTGTGTTTTATATCACATATAAAACTGAATGTCATTTCAAACTCAAATCGTTTGTCACAAAAATTTCAATTTTTATTATAACAGAGTTTCACTAAATGTTATTTAAGTAAAAAAAATATCGATTCATAAATTCATTCTCATTTCAGATCTTTTTGAATGAATTTATTTTTAAAAATATTGATAAAAATAATATTTTTTTTCAAAAATTGAAATCTCTTTGAATTGAATGCAAGTATTTTTAGAATTGATTTTCGTCTAAAAGTATTGTTTTTTTTTGTCGTAAGGCAATCGATATGGAACTGGCGAACAGATATGACCAAGATGGTATGAATGAACAGAAGAAGTTCATAATTAGAGGCATCCGTAGAGAGCCTACGATTGCTGAACATCCGCTCCAGGAGTGGATCAGTCGTGAATTGAAAGTACTTTTAGATAAGATCTTCGATACGGACTTTGATGACAAATTGGGACTGTTTTCAGTGATTCCCATAAACTTTCCACACGTTAAGGACAGGCAACTGCTGTTAGCGCTGTCCCTATACGGTGTGGTGGCGTTCCTCATGGACGATGAGTTCGAGAAACACCAACACGACCGCCATGTGATTGAAGAGTGGACAAGGTCATTCTCGGACAGAGACTTCACCATGCACAGAGCACTGGGCAAAGCGTTCGACACCTCTTACCGAATGCTCGAACCGTTTATGGTCTCCGAAGACATGAAGAAGAGATTCTTTCGTATACACATCGAATGGATTGATTCGACTGAAGAGAAGTTATGCAAATTGTTCGACAATTGCCACCAAAATGACATGGAGTACAAAGAGTTCTTCAGACTGAGACTGAGTGACGGCGGTTATCCCATATCGCTCTTCCTCACCGAAATGGCCTCCGGTTTCAATATGGCCGACATCGCCAGTGATCACAAACTGGAGCGTATGGTCAAGAAGTTGAACTCTGCGTCCGAGATGTTTGTCATCTTGGTCAATGATATCTATTCATTCAGGAAAGAGTTCGCCCAAAAGAGAGCGCTTCAAAACTATCTGTACTTTCGTCTGTTCAAAGAGAGGACAGGCATTCAGGAGACATGCGATGATGTCGTCACTGAAATCAATTATTGGGATTTAAAGACACGAGAATTCAGTCAAAGAGTTATCGAAATCAATGAATGTATGAATGATTACGTGAAGACATTGCATGGCGTTATGGATGGGTCGCTGGCCTGGACCAGCAGAGCACCTAGGTATAATAAGCTAGCTATATATGAACGCAAACATGATTAACAATTGTTACGGAAAGTCGACTTTTATATCGAAATTATTATCGAAATATATTTTTTTTTGATAATAAATTCAATTAAATTTCAATTAATTAATGAAATAAATATAAATTTATTTTAAATTTCATTTTGTTTTTGAATCTATTGTTTGAAACAAAACAAAACAATTCATTGAATTTAAATCAAAATTAAATTTAATAAATAATTTCAAAATTACATAAAATTGTGTTTTAATACCCCTTATATGAAACCCAATAATGAAACCCCGCCCCTTACGCCAGACCCGCGTCTTTGGCCAACGAATAGAATATTGATCTCTCGTTTCTCATCAGATTCTGTGGCGAATCAAACTCTGCAACTCTTCCGCCGTCGAGAACTAGCACTCGATTCGAGTCCATAATTGTATGCAATCTATGGGCGATCGTAAGGACAGTACAGCGACTGAACTCTGACCTAATTGTGGTCTGTATTAGAGCATCCGTCTCCACATCTACCGCTGCCGTCGCCTCGTCTAAGATCAGAATATTTGTGTTCCGGAGCAGAGCTCTGGCCAAACACATGAGTTGTCTCTGACCAACACTACGGCACAGGAACTCATTGTTAGTATTTTATGAAAAGTTTTCAAATAAAAAAACGAATAAAACCTCAGATTTTCTCCCCCTTCGGACACCTTATACTCCAAACCTCCTTCGCATTCCTTAACAAACTCTCTGAGATGTGAATGATCTATAGCTGTCCACAATTTCTCTTCAGAATATTTCTCGAAAGGATCCAGATTTGTGCGAATGGTTCCGGCGAAGAGCACCGGGTCTTGTGGTATGATTGTTAGACGAGATCTCAATTCCTTTGAATAAAAATCATTTTTAAACAATTGTTTTGCTTAACAAAAATTAAATCTTTTCGCACCTGAAGACCAATACTGCCGATGTCTATGCCATCGATTTCTATCTTTCCGAACGCGGACTCAATTATTCTGAAGAGAGCCAATGTTAGGGATGACTTTCCAGCACCCGTTCGACCGACTATTCCTATCTATAAATGAATTGAATTGAATTAAAAGTAATGATAAAAAATAATCGAAAAATTCATTCAATTTTTTTCTCACTTTTTCTCCTTCTTTAACATTCAGATCAACGCCTTTGAGCACCAATTCCAAACCCTCTCTATATCGGGTGCCATAATTGACAAAATCTACCCGACCTGTCTGTGGCCAGTCTTCCGACGGCGGATTATTTGAATACCAATTGGCCTCGGATTCTATGTGAGTATATTCGTCAATACGTTCGACGGCCACCACATTGTTCTCCAGTTCCGCAAACATACGAACCCCCCAATTGAGGATCAGTGTTATCTGTAGGGCGTATGAGATGGACAGACCTATTTGGCCGCCATTGAGGGTTTCCTTTGAGAGCACAGCGAACAGAGCGGCAAAAAATATGAAACCATTTGCCATGAATTCAAGTCTTATTGTTAGCCAACAGTTGGCGACAGCACTCGGATAGAAACACATCTGATTCTTGTCCACTCTCTGGTCAGACACGTCAATGAAGCGGTCAGTGACCCCATAGGCCCTTATAGTGGACACACCATTAATTGTTTCGCTGAAATGCGAATAAATCGGAGATCTTGTGATCGACTCTAATCTGAAGTAAAGGCAAAAAAACGCTTTTATGTCTTGAATGACAAACAACTGACTAATGGCTAACCGTTTCAACTGTCGAGAAGTCGTGACATAGAATTTCTGCATAAAAAATGCATTGAATTTTGAGTGAAAAAAAACTATTGAATCAATGCTTACCTGAAGTAAGTAATAGACAAACATTGCGGGTATGAATACGGCTATAAACCATGGCGTCTGTACCGATATCGTCACCAAAATAGACACCCCTTGAAAGAAGGTGCTCATTATGACCCTATTTAGAGATGTATGTCAAACACTATTACAGTATGAGTCGGTGTTCGCACCTGAGGGTCATTTGCATGATTGAGTCCAATATATCGATGTCTTTACTGAAACGATTGATAATACGTCCCAAAGGGGTTGTGTCGAAGAAATGCATCGGCGCGTGGATTATCCTCTCGAGTAGCCTATGGTGTAATGTTTTCGAGGCCAGTAGTGTTCCGGCGACTATTCCTATCCAGGCATAGCCCACAGACACTGCTTGTGTGAGTCCAATGCAGGCGTAAATGCCTAACCAATAGCCATAATGTTGAGTGTTTTCTTCATTGGACGTCCAATAGGACAGCCAAAAACTGCCGCCACTGTTGGCCGCATTCGTGACCGCATAGCCCAAGGTCATACTGAGTGCCCAAAACAAGGACATTGAGTTCACAAACTTCTTGTACACCTATTTCCCAAAAAAAGATGATAAAATTCATTCACATTTTCTATCATCCCTTTCCTCACCGTTAACTTGACTTTCCCCGACTCTACGCCTTCCACTTCGACCAACTTTGACTTATCCTCCTTTAGCTCCGGTATGTCGCAAATAGTGGACATTCGACGCCTGGCCTCTACTGTCGAGTGAGAACTATCCGAGTCTTCGTTCGTCTCATTGTTATTCGAGTACTGATTAATGAGTTCAGAGAAGTCTCCCTTTTGTGCCATCAGCTCATCATAGGTCCCGAAGTCACTGATTTGGCCATTCCTTAAGACCACAATATAGTCAACTTCTGGCAATACAAACAAACTGTTTGTAACCAAAACTCTTGTCTTTTTGTTGAGTAAACCAGTCCTTGAACTCAAAACTTCGTCCACAATGTGTTTGCCGACATGACTGTCCACTGAGAATACAAGAGCACACAGACAGTGAAATAACTATGAATAGAGTGATAGGAGTGACAGAACACACCTGCGGACAGGGGGTCGTCCATTAGGAAGAGATCTGAATCGCTATATACAGCCCTCGCAAGACTGACCCTCTGTTTCTGACCACCGCTCAAATTGATGCCCTTTTCGCCGATCTCTGTCTCGTCGCCGCCGGCCAGTGTCAGCAGATCCTGTTTGAGAGCACAGGCACGTATGACACTCTTGTACTTCTTTGCGTCGAAGTCCTTTCCAAACAGTATATTGTCCTTAAGGGTGGCGTTTTGTATCCACGCCTGTTGTGGCACATAAGCTACCTGTGCGTCGCCACTGATGTTAACACTTCCCGAACACATCTCCATATCGCCCAACAGTGCAGAGAGAAGTGAACTCTTGCCGGAGCCGACATTCCCAACGACTGCCACAAACTTTCCTTTCATGACCTTTAGATTGATTTTGTCTAATATGGGTTTCGCCCCCTCTTCCACGTCCTCCACCCTATCCCACGTGAAGGACGCGTTTTCCATTTTGACCACCTGTTTAGGGTCTGTATTCCGGGTCACATAACCCGTCAGTTCCGAGAAGTTTAGGAATTTGTCCAAACGTTTGATCGAAACCCACGTCTGGAGTGAAGAAAAAAAATTATAAGAATTTGATTATAAGAAGTGAAATTACCATGATCACACTGGTTATCATGCTGGGCAATATATTCAGGGGTATTCTCAACAACTGAAACAACGCTATGGAAACGAATGCCTTTTCGGCGTCCAATACATTGTTTTCATCGATGAGTACATATATAGTGAACGTGACGACAGCGACGAAGAACGGTGTGATACCCGCGAGCACAACCATTACACACGATATGAAACCACTTTTTCTCATCAAATGTAACTCTTTTTGACGTATGGACAGAATGTTGTTCATAAACGCCTCTTCCCATCCGTACAACTGTTTAACACAAAAAAAAATTCAAAACTCATTCACAAATATCTCATTGAAAACTGAAATACTTTCAAGACTTTAATTCCGCTCAAAATCTCATTCAAACCCCGAATGCGTTGGTCTTTGAGTTTCATTTGCTTTATCTGAATGTTCTTCACTAAAGTACTGACGTATGCGTTGATCGGCAACAGAAGAATCATTATCACGAGACCCGCCAACACAGAGATACCCAATTCGTTGTACAGAAGATACAATGAGATGACTATTTGCACCGGTGCTGACCACATGTAGCTCAGGAACGGTAACATATCTGCATTGAAATGAATGCAAAGTCAGGGAGTGTTAGGTCACAGGGAGTGTTAGTTAACCTATGAAGCGCTGGGAGTCAACGGACATGAGGTTCACTATCTCTCCAGTTGTTGTGCACTTCTTCGCATAGTTACTCAAAAGCAATGACTTCCTATAGACGGCCGACACTAAACACGTTCTGATTCTCATCCCTACGAAAAAAAAAAACATTATTAAAAGCTATGGTTTTTGTATGCTTTGAATCCATACCCAAAACACTCATTCGTTGCGATTGATAGGCATTTATAAGGCTTTGGAACACATTTGTGAATATAAATAAGACGGCAAAAAAGTACCCGTGCCACATTGGGGCACTCTGGTCTGCCACGAACGCTATCAGCAATCTAGCAATAAAATTCATTACCAAGGTCATTCATTTGATGAAAACATTTCATACAAAACAATAACAGAATAAAAACAGAATAAAAAGTGAAATAACTTTTTTGATATGTTTTTGATTTTGTGTTAATTTAGATTTGAGTGTTTGTGACAATGGATGACAGACTCACTTCATGATCATAGGGTTGGCCAGTTGTACGACGTCTGCAACCAATTTCAAGACATTGGGAATCAGGAAATAAAACCAAAACGCTTTCGTTATTATTGTCATTACTTTGGTTTTTTGCCCCTTTTGTTGGTCTGTATTTGTTATGGATTTATATTTACATTGAATGTCACCCTTTCCCAACACAGACACCACTTCCTCATCACCGGCACCGGTATCATAATTGCTATTTTTCCAATACTTATTAAAATTCGAGAACACGTGTTTACACCTGTCCTCCTGTCGCACGTCCCACAAGTCATCGGTGGTCAACGGGTTTCGCCATCCCTTCAGAATCAGGTCCGTCACCCACCAGAAGGTGAGCCGTGAGGGAAAGGAAGCGGTTTGTTTGGGACAGAGATGCGAACGGCCGTCCATTTTGGGCCGATAGGTGTCGGGCGGCAAACGATCGACGAAAGAACAAATCATAAACAATATTACAGTCAATGAGTATTGCGTTAAAAACAGTATGTATTCATGTGTTTGACGGATGTCTTCCGTTGAATACGTGGCCACCGATAGGGCGCCCAAAGCCGTGTCCAAAAGCAGATAAAACCAGACAATTCCTGAACAATGAATGCCTGATATTCGCTGACAAAAGAACATTAGAGTCAATGCAAGTCTTGTCACACAATACAGTGCTATCGATAGCATGTGAGCCACAGTCGGACTGTCCTCCCATTGGAACTCTCTTAGCATACATAGTATGCAATCAACTAATGTGACCACAGATAGACATAAGGCAATGATAAGCCGGAACACATTGTAGGCATTCCATGGAATGGAGTTCTTGTTGGAACTGACGATATCGTAGACTAAGTATGGAATACATGTCCACAAAAAGGCCGACGGAATCCATACGAACACCGTCTCCACAAAACAGACGGTCAGTCTGGGCTCAGTCGTGTTCCAACTCAGTTGACTGTCCTGTAATCAATTGTATGGCAATTTGTGAGGCATTTATCAGACATTCCTTTCATTTCAATTATGAGTCAAATCTTTATCTAAATTGTATTCAATAAAAACAATTGTCGTCTTCTTTACGAAGAATTACTATTCATTAAATCGTTTATTGGTTTACAAAAAAAAATAACAGGAATTGTGTGAAAAAATGCAAATCATTCTGTGATTTGCAGTGAATTGAATCCAAAGAAAAATTATTGCATTTTTACATAATTTAAATAACTCTTGAATTCATAAAAACTATTTATAATTTAATCTATACTATTATTTTAGATCCCTGTCCTCAATAGCAAAAACTATTTATAGCGAAAGAATGCGCCAAACATTGAAATATTGATACTTTAAATAAAAATGTGTTTCAATTGAAAAGCTATTTATTGCATGTCTTACCCAAAGACGTGTATCACAAATATCACCAAAAGCTTCAAAACTCATGATTTATATTACAATAAAAAACTATGAAAACATTTATTGTAAAAGTGATGACATTTTAAATATGTTTTGTTTGATTGAAAACTAAAAATTTTATACAAATCTCAAACACAATGTCAACTAAAACTGTTTTGTGAACTAATATTAATATTAAATGATTTTTGATTTATATAACAAAATGTGATTTTCATTATCACATAATTAGACAAAATATTAGATTAAAGTCATAAAAAATTTTCATCAATTTTTTTCGCTATAAACCATTAATGACTTTCCTCTGCCTTCGAAGGACACTAAAGAAGGAGTAAAAAATTACATGTAATTTGAAATACTTTTCTCCATTCAAATGTTGTTTGACTTGTGTTTGAGGTCTCTTTAGCCTTGAATTGTCTAATGATTTGATTTTTTAATTCAATTCAAATACTATTAATTGATGGCAACAATAGTCAATGAAAGAGAAGGACATGTACTCTATAATAATAATTTTAGCACCCAGGACAGTTCATGCCATAATATGCACTGAAAATATAAAATATCTCTTTTTTGGCGGTTTTAATATAAAAATAGTTTTATGTTTGCATTGCTCTAAAAAACACAAGTTTTGAACAAACAGTGAATAACAATGTGTTTGAATAACCGGTAATACCTCTGATCGTTGTATTCATGTATTTATTGAACACTTGAAAAATGTTATTCAATTTATTGAAAAAAAATCTATTTTTAAAATATTTACTAAAACTCTGAAATATTGACTGATGTCCAAAATATGTCAAAATATTTATAACTTTTTTGCAAAACAATAACTAATATATGATTCAAACTTTTTTTCGATATGTCTTTTCGAAAAGATGTACCAAATTTGTACTAAAATATTTATGCATTTATAAGGGGTATAATTGTAGTCATTAGTGGTTTATACAAAAGAGAGTGAAGTTTATTATTTTTTGCTTCAGTTATGAAAATAAAATTCATTTTATGTCTCAATAAAAATAATGTTTTTATATCTGATTTTGACTACATTTGAGTACAAAAAAACTTTTGTTTTCAATACGTTTTTAAAGTATAAAATTAGATAAATATTTAACGAAACTTTTGTTCAAAATTGTTCACTAATTATTTGATCCCAAAAATTAAAACAATTATTAATAAGCCTTTGAGTAATCCTTTCAGCCCTTCCTTCGTAACAGTTCTCATAAACGGTTCCCATTCTGTCGTCGTTTGCGTGAAATTCAATGTATTTGGCATTCACTGCATTATTGTTGGCATTCACTCCATATTCGGGCCAAACATTGCCATTGATTTTGAGAATTTCACTGAAAAACACTTTCAATGAAAAAAAAAGTTTCGTTTGTCTCACATCTCATGCAATACTGACTCATATTTGGCGAAATGGGTCCAAATGTCCATAAAATGTTTGCTCATTTTTCTGTCCCTCCAGTCCCACAAAACCCTTTCTAATGGCTTGAATGGCACTCCAAACACCAGTGGCAACTCATCCGTGTGCGACACTTGAGCCCAAGTACTGTATTTGGACAGCGATTGAGTGCTGCCATAAGTCAACCGATACTGATATACTTTGCCCCTAAAACCCGGTGCTCTCGAGGCATAGGCGCCGAACAGTACTGTCGGACAGGTCAGCGAATAGTCGCCAAACATGTGGACAGTGGTCTTGCGGATAGCACTGGGATTCAAGTGAACGGAAATTCTATTGAAAGGTTCGGTAAATTTTTTGGCAATCTTTTGGGCAATCGTTTTGTTTTCAATCAAAACATTTTGAATATCATTGAAAACAATGGCTTTCGTTATGAGCGGCGGTCTGGGAATGAACGACACATATCTGCCCAACAGTCCCGCCAACACATCCAACATTGACGTCACGATCGCACCTTCCATTTCGTTGTGTCCAATAATTATTTTGATGTCTTTCCTGAAGTCTCCCTCTTTTACGGCTCTGTTCACTGATTTTGTGATGAATTCGTCGCCAAATATTGGCCTAAAGTGTGAGGACAGGCCAACGATATTCCACGGGTCCCGAGGCTCCCAAAAAGTGGACATTTCTTGCGCTGAGAGCAACTCTTCGGCGCTTTTGTCCCGAAGACACTCAATCCATGTGTGATCTTCAGCGCACGGGCTATTCTGCCAGAGTTTGACATCAGAGGCGAATCGACGGGCGATGGCATACGAATAGTCTCTATCTCTGGACCACATCTTGTTATACGCAGAGCCTATGAATGAATGACATTGAGATGAGACACACATCCCAACCCAACCCAACCCCCAATCCATACCCGATTGCATAATCACTCTTCGGAACCAATTTCGCGTCACATTCGACACCATATGATTGCTTATGGATATACTGCCGGCGCTCTCACCGAATACTGTCATCTGATTGGGATCTCCGCCAAACTCTTGGATGTGATGTCGAGTCCAGTTAAGAGCAGTCGTCTGATCCCAATAACCCATATTTCCCGGACAGTCACTACTGTTTCCGTAGAGAAAACCCCAAACGCCGAGTCGATAGTTAATGGTCACAACGACTACATCTCTGAGCGCAAGAATACCCCCTCCGTAGGCATTACTCACTGAGAGTGTGTCGACGACGTACTGATGACCCGAACCCATGTGAAAGCCTCCGCCGTGGATGAAGAACATAACGGCCAGTCGTGCCGACGGATCCAGTGTTGGCGTCCATATGTTTAGATACAGACAGTCCTCCGATGAACGACCGGACGAACGGAACGGTTGTGTACAGGGACTGCCGTATTGGCTGCAATCGATAACTGTTGGCCGGGTATATATGAGGGGTTGAGTGCGTCTGAAGCGAAGAGCACCTGTCGGTGGCTGTGCGTATGGAACGCCCTTTTCATTGAGTGCAGAGAAGAAAAGTCAAGAAAAAGTTTTTCATTAATAATAATTTGTTTATAAAAACCTTAAAAATGTAAATGTCTTTCGTCTCGAGTGTTGTGTTCTGTGAGAGACTGTCTGTCGGTATTGAATATTTGCATCCCTTATACGAGACATAACCAGTGCTTACAATAGAATCGCAATCTTTTCGTTCAAAGACTATGTCAACAGATATTAATGGATGAGAATCGGAGGCAAAGAATCACTTCATTTGAATATACCCTCAAAATTGTGAATCACTTTAACGTTGAGTAAAAAATATAACCAAAGAATCATTTCTCAAATTTTTGATGAAATTTTTGAAAATTAGTTGAGTTTTAAAGTTATTGATCAATAATAGTAATGCGGGTCATATTATATGAGAATTAATTGTTTTGTTTTTCATTCATTCAGTCATTAAACGAAATGATCAATAAATCGATTTTTAAAAATACAAAATTATTTATTTTAAACTGTTTTCAAACAATTTTTAATGCATTTTAAATATAAAACAATTTTCTAAAATACTTATGAATTGAAAAACGTTTTCAAACAAACAAATAATTTCTTTAATGTTATCAATGATGCGATTATTGAATGATTTATCGCTAAATAAAACTTATTTTAAGTTATATTTCTTACAAATAATCACTTGTTTTCAAAAAAAAAAAATTACAAAAATTGTTATAAAACAAAAACAATTTTTTTCACATTATTGTCGAAAACTTTGAAATTAAAAGTCACAAAAATTATCTTTAATCCAAATCTGAAGATGAATTCAAAGGACACAACAGAGACACAAGAAAGCAAACCAAAAACTACAGGTGTTTGTGTCATATGTATGGCGGGAATGGCCAACAAATGCCAAACCAATGGCTGCACACATGAGTTCTGTTACGAATGTCTGCTTCGATGGCTTCACACGAATACCATATGTCCGGTGTGTCGACAAAAGATAGTTTGGATTCGACACGACTTCCGCTCCGACAATGAATTCAGTCTTAGTTCGACAAAATTGGTTCAAATGAAGAGCAAAGTCAGAGCTAGACTTGTGAGCGATGGCCAGAGGATCGACAGTTTGAATCAGAGACTCATTCAATGGGAGATCACTCGACAACAGCGACAGGAAATTCTCGACAAACTCGTGTCGCTTAATATCACTGACGAACAAAACATGATTAAAATCAACGAAACAATCGATGAAATTATGGCCAACTTTGACGATTCACATGAAACCAATTCAGACGACAGTTCTTCGGAGGAAACCTCTTTTGACGACAGCTCTTCGGACGACAGTTACTTCACATCCGATACCAATTCCTCTTCAAATGATTTTTGGCTTTCGAGCGAATCCAGCGTTTCTTCAGATGACAGAAAGACAATACGCTCTCCTATTGATGAGACTGAAGATACCGGCGATACAGAAGATACAGTCAAACGAGATGTCACATCTAGTGTTCCCCGACGTCGAGGTTTGGGACGGTTTTTCCAGTTTTTTAGGCACCGATAGCCCTCTGTAGGGATCGTCCAGTTTTTGGCAATCATTGGATGTCAAAGCAATTGGTTTTGAATTGTTTTTCGTATTTAAAAAACAATTTTAGAAATAAAAACTGTTTTTCAAAATAAAATTTATAATAATTTCAGACATTTATCGAAAGGTGATGTCAAGGCTATAACTAATTAATGCCTTTCCACTACCTGTGCGACACTTCAAAACATTTAATGACATTTTTATGTAAATAAAGAAAACAATTATATTTTACATCACTTTCTGACCACAACTTCGACTTTGAGACCGTATTTTGGTTTCGAGACAATGGCATTGAAGGCAATGATTTCACTTCTTTGATCCAATGATTTGATGGTAAAAACTCTTAGAATTTTTGTCAAAATTATCTTAATTTCATTGAACGCAAACTTCTGTCCAATACAATTGCGAACCCCTGCAGAAAAGGGGATAAAAGTAAACGGTATCTCATTTTGAGCCAAAAATCTTTCCGGTCTGAAGACCAACGGATCCGCAAAGACATTGGAATCCATGTGCAGGCGTGCGATCAATAGGTACAGTGACACCCCTTTGGGTACTGTATAGTCGCCTAACTTCATGTCATGAGTGAGTTTACGCGATATGACGGGAACGGGAGGATAGAGACGAAGACTCTCTTTAATAACTGCCTCTAAATATGGCATTTGTTTCATGTGATCACAAGTTATGTCACTTTTGTCGTCACCAAAAATAGAGTGCATTTCCTCTTGAATTTTGTGCTGAATTTCCGGATAAAGACCTAAAGAGAAACACATTTTTCAAAAACAAAGACATCTTTTGTTCACAAACCCAAGAGATATAGTGTCCACGACATGCATAGGGCAGTCGTGTCGTGACCGGCAAACATAAATGTGTCAACTTCTTCGCGGATGTCCTTCAATGACAATGAGTTGTCCTTCAAATGCATTTCCAACAATATGTCCAAAAACGCTAATCTCTTATCGTTTTCACAATTGTTTCGTTTATTCTTCAAAAAAGTGTCTTTCCTTTCGTTGATAACACTTTCGGTCATTTCGTGTAATATCTTCAGATCTTTTCTGAATTGTTTGCCCAAAGAAGTCGAATAGAAGATGACTTTAGGCCACAGGAATGGCTTCATGAGTCGGTCAAAGAAAGTGACTGCCATTCGGTGGACGGCCTGAATGTAGGCCTCGTTTTGGTTTTGCTGTGAATTGATTTCAACTCCAAGTGTTGTCTCTAATTGTGTTCACATAATAAATATTTTTCTAAACGTTTTCATGTTTTCAAACCTGAGATGACATCCAAAGCGCAGCGAAATATCAGTTGAGTTATATCGAAGGCTTTCCCTTCGTTGGCACAGGTATGCAATTTAGTCAACAGAATGTCCGCCTTTTCATTCATAATCGGAACAAACTCTTCGAGAATCTTAAAGTGAAAGCCAGGGGTCAGTAGTTTTCGACGTTGTCTCCAAAGAAGAGCCGAATCGTTGATAAGTAATCCCTTTCCCAACCAATCGCTAAGTAATTGGTATTCAAAAGGCTTTTCAATATTTACGCCGTCTTTAAGAAAGTCCTGAATTGTTTTGGACATAGACTTAGACTTAGATCTCTCAGACCATGACTTGAGACATACCCGGGTGTAGTCAGAGGAGAAGATGGCCACACCATCACGTGGTCCGAAACTGAAGCGAAATATACCCTCTTTTTGGTAGACAACAGACATGGCTGTGAAGACCTGATCCGGGACTACAGAAGTGGATCAAAATCAACACCAAAAGGGGTGGCAATGGTTGTACTGACCGGCGATTTCTTGACTGCAATTCGTGAACCAAATCATATCGAGATTACCAATGAGTGGATAGCGTTTGGAAGGGCCAGGGATTAGAGACAACAACCGCTGTCTTCGGCTATAATTGACGTATTGTTTGTAAAACATAAACACAATTAATGACAAAAATATAACAAAAACATTAAATACATTCAAAAGACTTATTAATGAAAACATTTTTATATATAAATTGATTTGAAAAACAGTTTTAATTACAAAACATTTGATTCAAAACATTAGTAAAACTTTTTCACTAAAGAAGTTCTAAACAAGTCTTCACTCAATCAATACAAGAAGTTTTGAGTTAATTATATTACAATTTATTTCAAGGTTTTCAATACATATGTTATAATTATACACAAAAACTGTATTCACAAAAACTAAATAATTTTTCCTTAATTGACATAATTATTGCATTTCATAACATCTTTTTGAAGGAACTATTAATCAGAAAATTATTTTAAATTTTATTAATTGAATTGTAATTTTCAACACATTTTTCATTCATATTTGTATTCATTGAATATTTTCTAATTATAAATAAAATAAATAAAAACAACAAAAAAGAGAATAAAATATAAATGAATTCAAATATAACAACAATTACTGAATAGTTCTCAACAAAAATGCCTAAAATATATGGATTAAAGACATTAATCATATCAGAGAAGAGTATAGCCGTAGCGCCGATAGGATTCGTCACAACTATGTACTGCTCTAAGAAGGCGAACATTGCCGGACACATAGCCGACAGACCCAATCCCATCGATATGCTGGCCGTCCAAAGCACCGTCAGATTGTGTTGACCCCAGAATAGCGCCACCACTGACACGAATAACAGCACAAAATGATATGAAATCATTTGATTCGGTTTGAACTTCACTGCCATCACAACACTTATTGCCCGACCAATCGTGAAAGAGAGGGCAACGGCTGACACGAGATCCGCGGCCTCTCTGGCCGTCAGCCGAAGAGAACAGTATTGATAATAAGTGGAACCAAAGCCCAGAACTGTTGCCTCTGCGGCACAATAGACGGAAAGCCAAACGGAAAACAGTATTATAGCTCTGACTCTGGGAAAGCCTTTTCGGTCAAAGAGTTTGCGTTCACTCTCTGTGTCTGTCATTTGACCACTGCTTCTGAGAGGCATTTCATAGCTCTTAAGCACAAACATCACTAACAATGCTATCGGCGCTGAAAGCAAGCAATCATTCACTCAATCATTGTTTGTCTCAGTATTTCATTTCAGTATTTAATTACAGATTATTTGAATGAAGCCATTGATGAGGAAAGGCATCAAAAGTCCAGCTCTTCTATCGATGTCCAGTTCGTCTATTCTGTGGTCATTGTAGGGAAAGGCGTCAATGAATACATCAGTGCTGTTGTGGTTCTGTTGGTTATGTTGTTCTCCAATCAAATGACTTTTGAGTATTAGTGGAGAAAAAATATTTCCGAAACCGAACCCAAAGTGCAGTAATTGAAGGAAAGGAGCGCTTCTGTGTTGCCAGAGTTCAATCATCCAAACACTGGACATACAATTCCAGACACCGGCGCCCAATCCTAAGCAGAACGCACAGCAATATAGTGTCCAGAGTTGAGGGGAAAGTGGTGTCAGCGCTGACGACATACTCAATAGCGCGAGAAATAGAATTGCAGTCAATTGACGATTAAGACAATGATAGAGCCATCCGACTGTGGGGGTGGGAGGGATGGGGGGGTCAGTCAGTGTCATCATAGTCAGTGCCAATACTCACATAGAGTTCCACACATATAGCCCGCGGACACGAATGTAGTGTAAAGTGAAATCATTTTCATCTCTGAATGCATTATGTATTTCATGTCAACCATAATCGGAGCAAACATTGTCATTGTCATCCCCTGTGATGAGGAACAGTGTAGTAGAGGATTAGTCAAAAGTGTAGGTGCTTTTGGACAGTAAGATAATTATTACAAACGCAATGTGAGTATAGCATAGGATAACTGTGTAAACATATTTATCCCAATTTTGCCACAATTTATGAAATGTTTTTCCATTAGAAGACATTTCTCTATAAAATACTGAAAAAATAACACAATTTTTGAGAAGAAAATCAATTAAAAATTGAAACAAAGATTGAAAATAATTTTCATTTGCAGTGATAGAGACCTTTTGATGTGCAAAATTGACTGCCCTTGGTCAGTATACCCATGATCTTGTAAACACAAAGCCTATTGTTTATAATTGTTGAGCAAATGAAGACATTTATGAAGTGAATGACTAATCAATTCGTTATGCATTCAATGAATTCAATTACAATACAATCACTCATAAGATGTCATCAAAACTTGCGATTCATATGTGTTAACAAATGTTCATTCATTACAACAGATGTCAAAGTGTTTCGCAATCGACAGAACTCTACAGAAATTCAATATTAAAATTAAATCATATTTTTTATTTCAAATTCATATATTATAATAAATCACCCTTTAATGAAATACACCTTTTGTTGAAAAATATTTCAATTGACTAAAATATGACATAAATAATTGGCAAATATTTCAACGAATAAATCATTTAAAATCTGAAACATTTATCAAATTATTTAATAACAAAAAATATTATCAAATTCAGAGAATAGTTTCAAAACTTTTTTAGAACTTTAAACTAAATTGACGTTATTTTTGACGTAATTTATGTGAAATCAATTGGCACTAAATTTGTAATGTTTTGAAAAGTTTTGTTTCAAAAACAAATTCATTTCATTTTGTGTTTACTTTTAATTATTTTGTCTTAAAAATGACTGAAATTATTTGAATGGTTTGTCTCGAAGACAATTGATCTCAATTATCAATGGATTAAAACAAATGAAATCACTTAACACTTGACTATAGTTTGCCACAAATGACGTCAACGAATATCTATGTGTTTGACTGCATAGAGAGGAACAGTAGTACTGAAAGCGACAGTTTGAGCCAACCTCCCAGTGCTGTCAGGATGGCCGAGCGGTCTAAGGCGCTGCGTTCAGGTCGCAGTCTACTCTGTAGGCGTGGGTTCGAATCCCACTTCTGACACAACCTTTTTTGGCACATCTCTTGTAATCACTGAATATTTTTTGTGGTATTAAATACAGAATATTCTGTAGATATCGAGAAATGAAAAAAAATTGTTTTATAAACATATCATAAGAATTGTTTTGACAGAAATTATTTGCAAATATTTTTCAATAGTTTATTGAATTATTTCAATATAAATGTCATTATATATAAACACTTGAGATAATGGTTGAGCGAAATGAAGGCAAAAGATATTGAAATGGTTTTGATTTTACACATAAAAAGTGATAATAAAAAGCAATGCATTGTCTCTGAAGTGAAGCCAATCTTCGAATACCTCTTCATTGCGACAATTGAAGCACTTTTTTATCGCAACACAAAGACATTTTAGCACAAGATATGGCTTTTTATCTTCAGTTCAACAGATCTTAAATAAGGCGTAAAAATAATGTATAATATTTTTTACTGTCTCTGGCGAAGGAAAGGCTACTTTAAGAGTGATTGAGAGCGCAATGACTTCGAGAGACATGTATTCAGACAATCAGGAAATCATTTTCGACGACTCGACCCAAGAGTTGAGGTCTGACTGGCGTTGGCTTTGAGTTGACTTTGACTGCAATTGTCTTTCGATTTCAGTGCCGACGGATGTGTTGTCATTCGGAACCCTTTCCTGGCCTCCCTGTCCTCTGACATGCTCTACCATTTGGCGCTGAGTACAGACACACACGACTTGCCGGCGCTGTTCGGTGACGTCAGGTTCGTATGTGTGGGCGGAACGGGAACTCGAATGCGATCTTTCGCTCAATTTATGGCCAAAGAGTTGAAGATTGAGTTCAAAGACGAAGACTTGACGTCGGCTTCTCATCGCTTCTCAATGTGGAAAGTGGGTCCCGTGTTGTCGGTGACGGTAAGAGTCGATGACAACAAGAAAGAGACAAAAAAAGAGTAATTTTTGTGTCATTTCTCTCTCGCGAAGCACGGAATGGGCACTTCCTCCCTTTCCATATGTCTTCATGAGCTCATTAAACTTGTCTACTATGCCCGGTGCAGGAACGTCGTCTTTGTACGAATAGGCACTTCCGGTGGCATTGGTGTGGCCCAGGGCACTGTTGTCATCTCTGATCGGGCGGTGGACGGCCTTTTGCGGCCATTCTATGAGTTGGTAATGACTTCTTGTTCTTTGACTTCTTCTTAGAATTTCAATCACTTTTTCAGTACATTTTGGGGAAAGTTGTTCGTCGACCGGCCCTCTTCGACAAGCATCTGGTGGATGAGCTCAAGGCCATTGGTCGCGAGATAACCGACTTTCCGACAGTGAGCGGAACCACTCTTTGCGCACAAGACTTCTACGAGTGTGAGACACGAATGGACGGAGCGTTTTGTGCCATCACTGCCGACGAGAAGACACGCCATTTGAATGAGTTGAGCGCCGCCGGAGTGGTCAACATCGAGATGGAAGCGGTGACCTTCGCGTCCATGTGTCACTACGCGGGCATTAAAGGCGCCATCGTTTGTGTGGCTCTTCTCGATCGCCTCAAAGGGGATCAGATATCTTCGACGAAGCAATTCCTGGAAGAGATGCAAAGCCGACCACAAGTATTGGTCGCAAAGTTCATCAAAAAGCGTTTGACTCAAAAGATATGAGACTTTTGTTTGCTTTTAAGCTCTAATCAAACGCTTTGTCAGACTTTGAGTCAATGTTTGAATAAATAAAACAAAAATTCCCAAAAATTCTTTTATCAGTGAAATACCGGTCCAAACAAACCCTTCCTGAGAACTGGATTTTCCTTTCTATTGCTCTGCGATAAGAGAGAGAGAAAGAGAGAAATCATTTTCGCCAAACAAACCCTTTCCCACTATAAATAGCTTTCCCTTTGAAGCACCCAATCGTCAAAAGTTTTTTTGTTCGAAAAATGAAATTCAATTTATTCTTGACTTTTGTGTCCGTTTTCGTCTTCATTGGCGTCGCCTTTGGCCAGCGCTGGGGCCACCACGGAGGCCATTACGGAGGTTATGGCGGGGGTCACCATCATGGCCATCACCACCACCATCACGGCGGTTATTATGGCGGCTACGGGGGCTATGGTTACCCCGGATACGGAGGAGGATTTGGTCAGATATTTAACAATTTATTTTCAGGATTTAATAACGTTATGAGTAATTGAAGGAAAGGTGGTTTTTAATCAATAAATTTCACATTCTCTCTACACAGGGGGCGGTTTCGGGAACGGATGGTACGGTTTCGGAAGATAAAGATCTTTGAATTGATTTTTGTAATGAATTTCTAATGAAATAATTGTCAATAAAAATGAGATTCTCTTAAATAAAGTGCATTTCATTTCATTCGTCATTGGATTGAATGACAAAAAAGTAGAGAATATTCTTATGGAATGACAATAACATTGACTGCAATGACAACACATATGTTGAAAGTGTTTGTCATTATCTCAAAACAGTCGATGAAATCAATGACAAATCAAAACAAATTCTCATAAAAAAATACATTTTATTTATTCCAATATTTTTCTTCGACTTCTTGTCTTCAAAGCTCTTCTCTGTCTTTGATTATAACAAAACTGTCGACAATCTCTCCGTTCTTGTCGTCGGACACCTGTTCTACAGAGATGTGTGTCTTGTTGTGGACAGTCATTCGAGTGAATCCGTAGTCACTGTTTCGGAATGCACTCCAATCGGGAACTGGTGTTCTGAACGGCGCGTGATCTTCCTTACAGCCCTATTAGTAGTGAACAAAGGGTTAATAAAACACTTTCTTCTCTCTCTCTCTCTCTCTCTCTCCTCAGCACTCACTGCACTGCCGGTGACAATAATGACCGGTGCCTTGGGGTTATGATAGGGGTCTCCAGGAGTACTACTGTTGACCACTTGGTTGTCGTAGACGGGGTACAGACGCTGATAGTTGTGTT
Organism: Quadroppia sp. Gr-Ori-00064; assembly: GCA_034700825.1. Classification (NCBI taxonomy): domain Eukaryota; kingdom Metazoa; phylum Arthropoda; class Arachnida; order Sarcoptiformes; family Quadroppiidae; genus Quadroppia; species Quadroppia sp. Gr-Ori-00064. The sequence continues at coordinate 6,791 of JAQIXR010000128.1, read as the reverse complement.
CGTGTCCATAGAGTTCAATATCGACGGCATATGAGTGAAACAGATCTTCCAATCCGTACATCAGTTCTCCTTTTCCTTTCATTTTTATCCCTTTTCTCACTTCTCGTCTCTCAAACACGTCATCCGAGCCCTCAATAGCAGAGCAGTGATTGTCAGAAGTTGTCGAACAATACATCGGCTTATGTGCCATCACTATAATCCAGGGGCGCTGCGATCGCCGCTCCGTTTCATTCGCGAGACGAAGATCTTCTTCAAGCCATCGGAACTGATTCGGGATTTGATTCCAACCATATTTTGTGTAATAATAGAATTCAGTGGAAATGGCGATCACGTGCGCCGACCCCATATCGAAGCTATAGAAGTGATTATTGATTAAACCGCTCTTCGTGTCCACCATTGAGAAGCGATTGTCAAAGTTGGAGAAATTGCTGTCAAAAGTAATGCCATTTTTGTTGAATGAAAGGAATGTTTGATTCAATGATCGCTCACTAGTTGTGCTCGTGATTGCCGGCACAGACCTGATAGGGAAGGTATGCGGCCATGGGTTCGATCTGACGCATGAAGGCGTCGCCAACGCGTGCGTTGTCCTATCGGTGGAGAGAGAGAGTGATGACAGTGAGAGAGAAGAAGACATTTCAAGACATATCACATACAGAGTCCATATCGTAGGCAAAGTCTCCCACGTGAAAGATTGCGTCATACCGTCCCCCCTGAACCTCCGCTTGGAGGCGGGGCACCGACTGGGCGTTTGCGTTACCCATATCGCCGTAAATGGCCAGACGTGGACTCCAGTCGGTGTCGTCCCGGATGGCAACGAACGCGAAGACAGAACTCCATCCGTCGTCTCCTCCGCAGCGATACTCTAAGAGAGGGAGGGGTTTGGGGTTTAGGGGGTGTTTAGACGTGGACTTCATTTACTGATTCATACGATATCTTCGCGACGGTTCCAGTTCTTGGAGTATCACTCGATGCACGTGGAACTGGCGTTTTTCTGCGCCGCCATCAGTGAAGAGAGTACTGACGCCAACTGACCTTTGGTCAAAACTACTGTTCATTCCGTACTCGACCACTGGCTCAGTGACGTCATCAGTGGTAACCCACGTGACCACCATTTGTGTGGCGTTCACTTAAAGAGAGAGATATTTATCTTAAGAACGAATGAAATGATGAGAACCTCCGAGCGAGAGATGGATTTGTTGTGGCTGTTGGTCTACCACTCCCGTGAAGTCGATTCCGACCACTTCTATGGCCAGAGAAGAGGAAAAGGAGTGGAGGAAGAGATGGAGAAGAAGTGGAGACAAAGTCACGAAAGAGGAGACAAAGAACGACATTATTCTGGAGACAAAGGGTTTAAGTGTTGACGAAAAGTGCGATAAAAGAGTGATAACGAGTGAAAACCGGTTCAAAAGGAAAGTCACTTTTTATTGACTCATTGGAAATGACTATTCGTTTCTCTCTCTCTTTCAATGACTGTCTGTCTGTCTATGTCTTGACATTTCGTTTGCCGGGAAAGTAGTCGTTGACAGAGCGCCCGACGCACGTGGACTCACACTTCCCTTTAATGATGAGAAGCGCGAGACCATTGGGATACGAGTCCACTTGGGTGACCCCCGTCTGGGCATCACATGACCCCTTGGACACCTTCTCGATGTCTTCGACGAACAGCAGATCGCCATCACATTCGCCTCCTTTCAATGTCGCCATTTTATTGACAATTATGGAACCGTTTCGGTCGATGAGCGACGAGTACTGATTGGAGGCATAGAGAGGAACGGTAGGTCTGTTGTAGGCCAGCGCCAGATGTACTTCTTCGTCGTCGTCTTTACCACTTCTCGTCAGCCGTTCCTCATTACACACATCCGGTTCCTCTTTCTTGGTTTTATGCGTTCGAAGAACAGAATCGAAGTATGAGTCGACGCATGCAAACACTCGACGCCCGTAGAAGTACTGTCCGACGTCTGCGTCAGTAGTAGTTTCTGTGGACACGACATGACATGTGTGTGATATGTGGTGGACATGACTGACCTCTGGCTTCGGCGGCGGCGAAGAAGAGGAGGAACGACGCGTTGAACAGAAGAAACAACAGATAAAAGCCATTCATCGCAAGTGTACTAAAAAAAAGAGTCTGTCCTTCAGTGGAGAGAGTGTTGAACGCAAAACAACAGACTTTTGCCATAAAAAAGTTAAACAACTTTTTTGATATTAACAGATATTTTGCTTTTAATTGTTTTTCATTTTTACTACAATTTCAACAATAATTCCATAAATAGATTGCTATTTAAGTGTTAATAAAAGAGTGCTTTAATTACCAACTCTTCACTCGATATCTGTTTCGACTCTGTCTTACCATTCATTGAATGACTAGTTTTTTTGGTCCAAAATATGACAAAAAATTATTGCAAAAAAAGTCTTTGTTTTTGAGCACAAAACACAAAATAAAGAGATTTTGAGACCAAATATGAATAGAAAAATGAGTGCAAAAGATATATAGAAAATGATGTCTTCATTGCCACAGTTATTGGTCTACAGGGGCTCTCTTTCGGTCTCTTTCGGGTGTCATAAGTCTGGGAAACGGTTCTGGTCTTGAGTGTAGTCTTGAGGGATCGCAAACAGCTGATCAGAGATGTCGTCATCGAGTTGGAAGGACAGGAATGTGATCTTCGCCGTCACTGTCGGCAGAATCGGTATATCTGTGGACAGGGGGTGAGTGTGAGTGGCAGGGGGTGGAAATGGTGTCAAAAGACTCACCAATTTTGACCGGAAATCCGGGCGGAAGTTTCATTTGGACGAATTGTCTTAATTTGTTGAAGTGCTTGAAGGGTGCGATCACTTCCAACACCGACAACAAAGAGTCCACAGAAAGAGGAAAGTCTTGGCTCTGAATAGAGAGAAGTGTTTGAGAACTGTTGTGAACACTGAAGACAATGCATACCATCGCTAGAGTGGCTTTGAATGCCTTCATTGTCTCCTTGCACAGGGGCTCCCGTCCCAGGGGTCGGTGCTGTCCGGGGGGAGCGTTGATGTACTCGTCCCACGTGACTGCGGTCAAAGGGGGCGGAGTCACAGACTTGCGACGCGATTGGACGACAGAGGCGTCGATGTCGTCGCCAATGGCTGTGTTTGTGGCGGAGGAGGCGTTAGCGCCCCCGCGGGTGAGGCTCTCAATGATGGCTTTATTCTTCTGGAGGTCTTCGTCTGAGAGGTGTTCTCGACGTTTGCGAGACTCGAGATATAGACCGCCAATGGAGTAGAAGTCAGACATAAAAGTTCCGACCATTTCCTGAATGAATGAATGAATGAATGAATGCATAGAAGAAGAGCTGAAGAACTCACAGATCGGTCTTCGCGCCACAACCAACCCGACTGCGCGCGACTGAATGTAATTGATTTTGTGGACATTTGTGCGGAAACGATGTCCGAAGACATGAGAAGATCCACTTCGTCCTCGACTTCCGCTTCAGTCTCTTCGTATCGAACTCTTTGATAGACTTTGAGTCTGTTGTCGACAACAGTCAAGGAATGCGAAGGTTTGGCATCGCCTGAGAAGAGGAAAGAGATGTCACCCCTTTCCCACTTCATGTCCGAGAAGTCGACGAGAGTTGTGTCCAAACGAATGGCTGAACCCTTCTTATGGATACGACAGACATCGGAGGGAAGTATTCGTGAGACGAGAGGAACTGATTTGAGAGAGAGAGGGATTAGGATTAGTGGTAATCCCTTCCGACTCACCCCAAGACGTGAAATCCCATTTCAACTCCATTTTGAAGTTCTGCATCTGATTGAGGGCTCGGATAAGGTTCGGCCGTCGGCTGTCCATCAGCTCACGTGACTGTCTCTTGAGTTTGCGCAGAAGAACAGCGACTTTGATGAGAGAGAGAGAGAGATGTGAATACATGTGAAGAGAATGAGAGAACAAGTGATGACTGACTGGTCTGTCGGTCGCCATAACTGATGGCTTCGGCCAATGGCGTCCATCCCTGGATGTTCTTACACTTGACGGGCGCCGAATGTGCGAGAAGTAGTTGAACGCACTCTTTGTGGCCCAACATTACCGCCAGATGGAGTGGAGAGTTGCCTGAGGAGGGAAAGGGTGGTCATAGAAGAGGTCATTGAAGACATTGAGGACACAAACCGTGAATGTCTTTGAGTTGAATGTCGTAATGGCGTAAGAGATTTGAAATCAGTTTCAGATCGTTGTGAAAGACTGCGCTGTGGAGGGCGTACTGCTGTTGACGGCGCCCACTGCCCACCGCCTCCTCTTCTTCCGTCGGGTCACACATCGGGGACCAGCTGTGGGAGGGATCGAGCGCTCGGTTGAGGTTGAGATTGGACTCAAAGTTGTTCTTCACTTCACAGACGGACATATTTGACAGACAGTCGACGCATGCGATCGTATGGACGCCAACAGATGGCGACGACGGCGTCCACACCAGCGCTGACCCACCAGTGCTGACATCTGTGGCCGAGTTGTGGGCGAAAACCCGTTATAGTGTGTGAATGGTGTGCAGGTGTGAATGGGTTGAGCACTGGTAGCCTCTGTGACAGCACTGGGAGCTAATAATACTGAGCGGCGACAAAGAGTGTGAGAGGGGCTGAGAGTGAAGGGGACGACAGAGAAGAGGTTATGGCGAATATGGATGTGTTGTAAACAAGTGGTGAAACAAAGCCATAAAAAGAGTTTTTGGTTTTTGCAGTGAAAGCAAAGAAGAGATAAAACAAGAGATTAGTTATCATTGAGTCCAGAGTTCAACGCTTTTAGAGAGCAGTCGTTCAGACAATGAGTTCATGTGTTTTGACATCAAAATGAATACTCAGTCACTCCTGGCGTTCGTCTTCGCTCTCTTCGGCTCTCTTATGGCCGCCGAAGACGTCGTGAAGCCATCGGAACTGTTTTCGTTCGACAAGTTGGCCCAATACACCTCATTGGTCAGTATTCCCATAACTACCTGTGCTCTCATTGTATGACTCATCCATTGTCTTCTTAGGCCTCGTGTTTTGCTCTCATTCACGAAGACTTTGCGTTTTGTAACCGAAAGGCCGAAGAGAAGGGAAGGGCTTATATGGAGGGCGTGGACGAGAACAGCGAATGGGCGAAGAGAATCAAATGTTGCGGAACGTGGAAACTGAGGGACTGTTGGGTTCGGTTCGCGCGCGCGAAGTGTGATCCAATACAAGCGGAACAGGTCCACCATCTGCCCTACACCTTCGTCAAGAACCTCGAGACCGCATGTGTGGACTATCCGCCCGACTCCGACCGCTGCCGCTTTCCCGTCTGGATCATCGTCTGTGTGTCGGTGGGAGGAGTGGTTCTCCTCGTTCTTGGACTCTATTGTGGGCTCAGATGTTATCGAAGACGAAGTCAACGAAAACAACGACAACAGAGTAGTCAAAGACAACTGAGAGAACAAATGGCAGCCGAAGAACAGAAGCTACGAATGCCGTCCGTATGACAACACGTGTGCCAAACCTCTTAAGGGGGCCTAAGTTTCCTTCTTAGCCCTGATCTCCGAATTCGCGACAAATAAAACAAATATTTTTTGGAAACTCTTTAAGAAATTGTGTTTTATTTTGAAAACAATTAATTCAATTCTAAACGCGTTTATAGACTCGAACGGAGACGACGCCATTGGCTGTCGAGGTCTGAGTGGGAGTGAGTGGTCAGTAGTGGTCAGCAATGCATGCAGTGGTCAATACTCACGACAGTCATTGTGTCGCCGTTGAACTCACGGACATATGTTATGTCCTTTTCGTTGTCTTTCTGCGTTTGGATCATTTTGTTGCCCTCTTGAACGACAACAGACTGAATGTCCAGACATGGGATCAGCTCAAAGACAAAGACATGAATGAATGAATGCATACCTTGACCTTCTTGCCATCCAGGCGCTCCTCTTCGAACTCCTGACCGAATGTGAACTTTGATAACGACGTCTTCAGAGTTGTTGTCGTCTTGAATGTGAACTCTTCGCCATCTTTGGTGATCTCAACCGTCGGTGACGTATTGTTGGCCACTTTTCTTAGCATAAAGTTCACTCCTTTGATGAGGACAGGGATCAGATTGAGAGAGAACAAGACATGACATAAGACACACTAAACTCTTACCCAACTCTTTGAGAAAGTTGTCGAAGTTGTCGCTGGAGTCGAGTTTCCATTTGCCGACGAAGAGAGCCATCGCTTCCCTAATATATGTGTGAATTGAGTCAAAGATTTAACACATATTTAAACACATTTCTTATCGTTTCGTTTAATCGAAATTCAAGTGTTTTATCAAACAATTCATCAATTCTTCTAAAGTTCAAAATCATTGCAAATAATTTGGGAACGAATTGAAATGAAATGAATTTTTATTTTTAACACATTTTCGATAAGAAATGCAATAAAATTTTGAATTCATTTTGTGATAAAAATATGTTAAAAGTGTAGACAAAGTGTTATATTTCATGCAAACATGAGATGAGAGGAAAGAGATGTTTGAAAACGACATTCAATGCAATAATTCAATGCTTTTTGTATTGTATTTCAATTAATGATAGTTTTGTTTTGTAATTGTAATCATAGGGAAAGGGATCTCTTTTCGCATGAATTGAGTCCACACAACAATACACATGCAGTGATAGGACAGTTGTTCTGTTGAGAGCACACAACACACGCACAGCACAGGGAGGTAGAGAGTGTGCATGCTCACTTATGGTTGCAATTGTTATCGCATTTTGTGATTACAATAACACTTGTAATCACATAATAAAGACATTAATCATAAACACAGAAGAGCTCTGTCTCACGCATTGCACCCC
>JAQIXR010000127.1:0-48395 GCA_034700825.1 Quadroppia sp. Gr-Ori-00064 | reverse complement strand
AACACATCCAAACACATCCAAACACATGAAAACAATTGTAAATAATAGACATATTATTACAATGTCTAAACATATCTAATCATCTCATCTCTCACTTACACAACACTAACATTAAAGGAGTTTTTTGTCAAACACTTCAATATTTAGTGAACTTTTAAACATTAACTCTAATATTGAATGTAAGAAAAGTTGAATAAAAACACCAATAAATCAACTCTATATTTAAGGCTTTTATTTGCAAAACTCGGATCAAAGTATTCAATGATTGTGTATATAATGTATAAAATGGTCACAAATATAGTAAAAGAGATTAAAATTTAAATAAACTGACATTGAATGCAATGAAAGGCAAAACCTATTGATATCTATTGAGAAGTCAGGTATCAAATGAAGTGATGTCTCCACAAAAGGGAACACAGTTTTCAATAGCAGTGCAAACTTAGACACCCTTGCATTCAGTCTCCTTTTACCAGTGCTTAATGTGAAACAGTTTACTAAAGATTTAAATGAAACTAAAAGTACCCCGAATTCCAATCCACAACCATCTGAGGGCCAGAACTGAATGACAACAAAATCATAAATTCTTTGATTGCGGACAAAGAGGACAATGACTCTATTGTGACACACAATCAGAATAATGGCTTTTCACGTGTTTTTATGTTAGACTTATATAAGCATTGCTTACAAATAAGTGACGATTAGTTATGTCTATGGGATGGCAGGGATGGCTGGGATGGAAGGGATGGCACGCATGCACTCAACCACACAATCAATGGCTAATTGACTAAGTTTACAATTACTGCAATATTGAGAATATAATCAAATTTGATGACTGAATGACAGCAAAAGTGACCCAAATGTTGCCCAAAGCCATGATGAGAGTCAATGTCTTAACTGTGGATCCATTGAATACCTGAACAAATTGGAATCGATAATGAAGTCGACCGACATTTTCACGGATAACTTAACTCAATAAAGATTATTATTATATCATTACAGCGCCAGTAATGCACACATACTAGGGCTCGAACTAACGATTCTCTCATACAGTATATGGCTTTGGAGTGAGAAAGAGCTCAAACTCTCGTTTCCTTTCTCACGGTTTATGCCATAGTATTATAGGTTCGCCTCTAATGGTCTAAATCCCAACTTTTATAACAATTTTTTCAAATTATTCTATTATTCATTAAATAATTTCAAATCAATTTTAGATTATATCAAACAATTGATAACAAGATTACATGAATTAAGACTTTGTTTGGATTTTTTGAAATGAAATGTTATTGTTTTCGATGACTTTTAATAATATTTTACAATCAATTGAAATATAATATAATTTTATAACTATTTGAATATAATATTAAAATTGTTTTATTAAATATATTTTTAGTAATAAAATATTGAAATAAACCATTATTTCGATGACAGCAACAAATCTTAATAAAATTTTGGCCTCAAATATAATAATAAATGATTTCAGGAGTGGATGACAATAATGAACTGGTGCTGGCCTTACATGCATTGGATTGGCACCGATTAAAGCGCCTACTCTTTTATATGGAGTTTCACTTCATAGCCATATATTGTGAAAATTCTCTATCAATTCATATGACTTGACTTGACTTTAATGACACCGAAAATGACAAAAATATGTATATATTTTCGCCCAAATTATATCATAATTGATGTCAAGAATTACTAATAATTAATTAAAATAATTTCCAATTTATATTCCATGTCTATTCGCACAGACATTTAGGCACCGACACAACCAGTATGTGTGCACATAGTGAAAGAGCACAGGAATCTTAGATCACGAATTGGTGTTGTGATTGCGAACCATTGGATTTGGCAATACTTGTAATACTTGTGTCGATTCACACAATAAGCAATGCTATGAAATACACGACAATTGAGTTTGCATTGAATTGAATGAAAAACTAAATTACAGACTATTTGTGTATTCCTTTGGGATTCCTTTTGTCATAGAAAGTAGTGTTTATTAAAACTCAATTTGTTCTTCAATTATAGCCTGGCCTCAGGTATTGAATCCACAGCTTTTTGGGGCTTAGAGGTGGTCCGACTCCTAAAATCCTCAACACTTAAATTGGCCTTTCATTGGCCTCACATGAAATCAGTTATTATTTGTGCAAAAAGATGACCAAAATTACAAGTCTTACATCATTTGGTAATTGGTTTGAATGCCATTCACTATAATTATATCGATTCACAAAACTATTCTTTTGTGCAAATATTTCCTCAAAATATACGCGGATTTCAGGCGTTTAGAGATTTTATAACTTTTGAAAACTTTTTTTAATTTCATTTCTTGTTATATAAAAAAAGAAAGTTTTTTAATACAAAACATAAATCATTTTTTCAAGTGTTTGTAAAATTGATTTTTCATTATTTCATTACTTATTTTGTATTTTCACAACTTTTTGATTTAATTCTGTTTTCAAAGTCAACGCACCTTTGGTTTAGGACATGCCCCGAAAACTTGGCCTTATGTTCAATATTCATATCAAGTCATATAATAATAGTTTTATTAATTTGAAAATTAATTAAATTTTCATTTGTTGTTGAATTTCATGGATCAAAGTTTTGAGCATTTCTTCATTAATTTAATAATATTTAGATTTTTAATGATTTTTAACTAATTTGAAAACTTTTTAATAAAAGTTCAATAAAATATAGAATTAATTAAAGTCAAAATGCATTTAATAATACAATTTCAATTGAATGCAATGACTTTGAATGAGTTGGTATGCATTCGCCATCTCTAGGGCTGACGACAAAAGCATTCGTAAAATGAATTTCATTTCGTTATATCAGATGTCGCGCAAAATGTGAACAAAGAATCATAAATTGAACACAATTTTTGAATTCATTCAATGGTATGAAAAATGATTTTATGATTAGAGATATAATATTTAATTAAGATTTTTCATTATAAGAGAACATAAAGTTTTGGCATTCGTTTGAGTATTAAAATTATAACAAATATACTTTTCATAGACTTTGACAATAAGTGAATAATTCTCTCTGATGTAAATCATATGAGCAGTGGTTAAATATCAATATTAATGCCCTTGGTGGGACTGAGCAAGGTTATGTTATATTTATAGATAACGAGATAAATATGGTCAAAGTGATCAAGGTGCTTAAGCTTTGGGTAATACAATACATTGTATTCAATGCAAATACAGTGAATATTATATAACATTAAAATTTTAATCACTTTCTGAATTAATAACTCAATGATTTTATTTGGTTTTCATTAATCATAAAATTAGATAAAAATACATTTAATACAAGAAATTTGACTGAAATTTACGTTTATTTTAAATTAATTCAATAATTGTTTATTTGATATAAATATTAATTCTTGAAATAAACCAAAAAATGTTTTAATGAAATCTTATAAATAAAAGTTTGGTTTTGATTTATGACTATTTCATCACAAAATAGGATATAGTTTTGAATGAAATTAATGTGAAATAAATGAAAACCAAAGACTATGTCATGAATTGAACACCGATTTCATTGCATTCACGACTGTCTGAAAAAAGTAAATATGAAATAAAACTTTCAACATATCTATGGGTGCTTTCAAAAGGATACAGAATCTATTCAATAGTAGAGCTCTCTTATTGCAAAAGAAGTCATTGAATTGAAAATTTGAAATTCTATACCCCTTTGTAAAAGTTAAGTCCATTCAAACATTCAGAGCAATAATGAATTGAAAATAATTTTAAGATTCAATTAAAATGTTTTTTTTTTGAAAATTTTCTTTCATTTGAAGATTTATTTTCCATTCAAACACATTATTGAGAAAAATGCACTAACAGTGAACCGGATCATTCTTTACGTGCTCTCAATTAGTATTAATATTATTGAAGAATTTTTCATTAATTCAAAGAGGATTTCAATTAAAATAAAATCAAATAATATTTAAGTGCAAAACAAATGAATTTTATGTCAAAACTATTTATTAAAGCATTCAATAATAGTAATTAAAAATTGTTTGATTGAAAAGAATATAAAACTTATGAACAATTGAATGAAATTAAGTCTTTAAAGAATTTCATCACAAATTAAATACAAATTAAACCATAAAATTGAATTCAGGGGATATTTTCAGTATTTTAATAACGAAATAATTAATGAATTCAATAATCAATTCAATGGTTTTGGAACTCATATTCTGTATGTGGGGAACTGTAGTCTGCTTTGAAACTTCTTATAAATTATTTTGAAGTGTTATCTGAAATATAAGTGAAAATATATTTAATAAATATTTGTAGATATAGTCGAGAAGTGATGTTGTGATCATATTTAGAGCCAAAACAGATATATTGGTTGACGTAATGCTCACAACATTAATAGTTCCCTTCATTGTGTGTGAAGTTCTTATCGGAACAATGCGTTTGTTAGACGTCTTTAGTCCTAAAAAGCAATATATACTCGACTTTCACTGCAAACTATTTTCAAAGTTTTGACGTTTTGTATTGCTTTTGGAAATAATATGTAGAGCCGGAGGAATGGGATGAAAGAATGGGATGAAGGAATGGGAGAGAGAGAGAGAGAGAGAGAGAGAGAGAGAGAGAGAGAGAGAGAGAGAGAGAGAGTCAATAGAACAAAAGGCAATACATTTATTGCATATATTAAGGTTTAGGCGAAATACGGTTTCGTTACAAAAGAGTCAAAAGTGATGTGAAATATGAGTGCTTTTATGCTATCGATTATAAAATGAATATATTATGAAATTCTAACAAATAATGAATTGGAAAAGAATTCATTGAATTCAATGACATTATAAGAAAAGCTCTTTTATGTAAAAATGGAAAAAAGTTTCATTGAGTTAATAAAAGCAATCACAATAGAGATCGAAATCTAAGAGTCATAATAATAATAATAATAATAACAGGCATCTAATGGAGAGAACAGTGAGGATAGGCTGGTGTAGTGTAGGAGAACACCAGTGCAATGCCAGTACAGTGCCGGTGCACTACCAGTGCAATACAAGCGCCAATGAATGTATTGATTGTAAATTTTATCGAAAGGTTGAGAGAAGTGAGAGAAGTGACAAAAATAATAATTCACTGAATATTATTGTCAGAAAGTTTTGTGCACTTTATTAGAGGAGGCAATGAATAGGAAGACAACTACCAGTGCCATCACATATATGATCACATATACCATACCAGTCCATACCATACCATACCATATATATTATCCCTTCCAATATCGTCATAACGAAAATAACGCATTAAGTCAATCATCTCTGGCTTATTGAAACCCACCCTTGATTTATGAACACCGGACTAAAGCTATTGTGTTGTGATCACAATTGTTAGCAAAACCTGGACAAAGACTGGCCTAATATCTCTGCTCATATACCCGATGCTATTCATTGTGCACAACATTTTGTGCACAAAAATAATAGGAATAAAAGTGAATTTAAATCATATCAAAGCTGTATTGCATTCATAATAGACTATACACTGCTTTCTATACACTGTTAACACAATAGAGAGCTTGCAATAGACTGATAGCAATGCCTGTTCTCAGCGTTTATCCAATTATTAAAAACCACAATAAGATTAACTTATCGTAAAATATGTTAAATTCAACTTTGCATTCATTTCACAAACAAAACAAATCAATAATTCATTAAAATTTAAATTTAAAAATCTATCAAAACTTACTTTAATGTGGAGTTGAGTTAAGCAAAAGTTATTCCAAATATCAAATGATTTGTAAAACTATTTCAATCAATATCCAAAGTATTGCACCAAGGTATATTTAACCAAGGTTATTGCGATTTCACACTTCATTTTAATTATAATAATATAAATAAAAACTTAACAAAACTTAACAAATAATTGATTCGAAACTTTTGATTAAAATTTTTGTGTATTCATTACATTGTGTTATATTCACAGCAATTATAAACGCTTTGGTTTTGATCAAAGAATTATATTTTTCTTCTTTTGTTGACTTATATCACTTGACAACACTTTTACACCTGTTATCCATATATGAGCTGAACGTAAGCTCAACCACAAGTTGAGTAACTGAGGAATGGGTCCCAAAAGTGTTGATAATCTCGAATAAAGTGAATCAATTGTTTCACACATTGTGTTAAAGATGTGAAAACCAAATGATTTAACGATTTATTTATTTGCTTAACTAATCATTAGTGGAGACAAACATATACTTAACACTCGTTGATCGGATCAAAACCTGGTGAACCGACACCAGACTATCAGTGGTCGGGTGTTGTGCAATGCAATGCTCTACTACTGAAGCGGTGGTGAAGTGCGCGCCACTCAACACAACTGAGCCATCGAGTGATGCGTCAACTGATCCGTAGAGCAAATCAGAGTTACGTTATATTAAATATAAGCACAAACTTTTGAAAGCATTTCTCACTTTAATGACTATTCGTTAATAAAAATTTGCTTTAAATACAATTGTAATACAAATGCATCAAAAAGTCTAAACTCTCTGTCATTATTGCGTTTGCGTTAACCATAAAATATAGTCAAATCGTTGGCTCTCTTTATGTCGACTTCCTTATGCTTTCTTAAGATAATTCATAGATTTTTACCATTTCTACCATTCCTACTCATTTCTACCGGTTCTGAATCAACAACAATACAACAAATGCAATGAAAGACATCTAAAAAGAGACGCTCAATAATAGAGACAATAAATTGGAGAAAATTATTTGTGAGTTGAAATCATTGCTAACTTTTGACAATGAAAGCACAAAACAGTGAAAATCAGACAATACTCTCAAAACACAATTAATTTATTGAATACATGCCATTAGGTATAGACTGTCAGACTATAACTCATCCAATTGTCAAACAAAACAATATCTTATTATTTAATACATATAAACCAAAAACTGTTTCAACAAAATTCGATAAATATTTTGCTTTGATTTTGATAACGATTAGGAAAATGTTATTCAGAGGAAAATTTGATTTAATATTGAATAAAAATATAGTAAATATTATATTATATTTCGATATCATTCGAGTGAATAGTTGTGAACAATAGAGTGAATATTGAATAGCATTTGAAGTCGAGAAGAGAGTAGAGAATAGTTGTGCTCAAGAGATGTCTATAGAGTGAAGATATGAATGAATACCATTGTGTGAGTGATATAACCATCCAATGAATGGCCCATCAAAGAGGTCTTCGGACAATGAACACCATTCAAAAGCTGGACCTTCTATTCAACATTAAACCCAAGGCTCTCATACTTTCTGCCATTCAATTGAGAAGAGAGTCTTCATTAGACCGAATGGATGAAAGTTTCCGGAAAGGGATGAAAATAACTTCAATACAGAGCACCCAATGAGTTGAGTTACACTGTTATGTAGTATTGGAATCACAATTACATACATAGAGATTGTTATATACATTGGAATTATTGAAAATATAACAAAAAGTTATGAATAGATATTGAAGACAATTGAAGTCAATTGAAGAGAATTTTGTTGAAAACTATGAAAATATATAGAAATTCAATTCAAATGTTCATTGAATGAAAACTTATATAAAATACTCTTTGAATTGATTGAAAAGAATTTTCATTATCAAAAGATGGTATAAATAATAGATTTGATAAGCAATGAAAAAATTAATATCGCATTTGAGGGAAAGTTGACTCAATTGAGTGCCACAACTTTGAACCGAATCTTTGAAAGAGTCTTACAAAAGAAGTTCTCGTATTTTGATGTTAATGAAAGTTTCCGCTCTTTTGTTGATTCAGATCTATTACAGCATTCACTCCATTGGCATCAAAAGCACAGCTCAGCCAACAAAGGACAGACCGAAAAATATAGTGACTATTGCTTTGGTTGAGTCCCAACATTGACATCAGCTATGAGTATGTGTTTTACATAACATACTGTAAGAGCACAGACTGTAAGCCCCTATTCATTTGGATTCGGATGCTTTCAGTCACCTAATTGTCTCATCGATGTTGTGCTCCACTCCTACTAGACTACCAGTGCTCACAAAACCGTTTACAATAAGGGATGTTTGGCTCTTAAAAAGATAATCAAATTTTACTCAAAATTGTTAATCAAAATTTATGCCATTCCTTATAAACCCTGAGTTTGAGAATGACTTTAAAACTAAATCTTTTTATATGTATTGTGTCTTCAATTGAAAAAAGATGTTTCAGTAGAGAAGAGAAGACACGCAAACGAACGGAACGTATGAATAGGTGTTTCGTGTGTTTGGATAGCATTGAAGGCATACATGAATGCAATGAATGACACAAATGATTGCAATCAACATAAGAGCAAAAACACCATAATCTCAATGCTCTCAAAAGAGACTCAAAACTTACTTTTGTTGAATATTTTTTCTATTCTCAAATCCTATGAGACTTTGCTTTTATAACATTTTATTATTATTTTTATTATTTTGTTTTGAATTATTTGATGCCATAAATGAATACATTCTTTCAGTTTTATATAATATTCTTTACAAAACATTTTTGAAATTAAGTTTTAATGTTTTTAAACAGTCTTTTCATTTCATTGTTTCGAATGCATTGAAAGTCACAAAAATAGTTACAAAAGTGAAAAAATTCCCATTATTTTGGTTTAGGCTTAAAGAAAGTGGAAATACTCTTCATTCCTGTCTTATCCACTTTTAGTAATTCTTTGTGAGATTTCGTCATTTTTGAGCGCTTTCAATGAAATCACAATTGAATTAATATTAAAACCAAATGCACACTACTTTCGCACTTACCTTAACATCCAGTCCTGAGGTTTTAGTGCCATAACTATAGGACGAGTAGTCTTCCAAAGGTATCGAACTTTCCATTTCATTATTCTTTCTCTAAAATAATAATCAAAATAATTAGTGATTAATTGCATTGAAAGCAATGAACCGAAAAATTACTTTTAGTCGCGTCTCAGAGACCAGGGATTCATTTGATTCAGTTATGTCTTGCGGAAGACTTTCGTGAGATTTCAAAATATTTTCAGATATTTATTATAAATTCAAATCATATGCAATGAATACCTCAAATGATTTCTCAAATCAGCACTGATTTCATCGTTTAAGTAATGAGAAATCAATTCAAAAGCAATTTTCGTGAATTCGACTAAAAATTCATTAAAAAAAATAATTAAAACTAAAGAAATTCAATAAAAATATATATATTTATAAAATAAATTAAAATGAAAAACATTTTTGTAATATTTGAAGAATTTTATGATTTGAATAAAAAGTTTTAAAATAATGTAATATTAGTTGAAAACATTGAAGACTTGTTTGTGAGTTGTTGTTGAAAAGTGTGGAAAAGTATTTCAAATATTGTTAGTCTAATCACAAGGACATCAAATCTATAGCCGAATGTGAGTTGAATTGAAATTGCCTTAAATTCAAATGACGTCAACTTTTGGATTCATTTTGATCGACAATTGCTTTAAAATTAGTGAAAAGTATTTCAAGTTTTTGACGATATTTTACTTAAAATAATGGTTCAAACAATCAAAGACTTATCCAAAGGATTGCCAACTGATCCGATGCCTGAGTGGAGAGCACGCGATGACAGTGTAAGTCACGCACCCATTCGTAACACTAATCTGACGGCAGACCAAAGAAGACTTGCCATCAAAAATGCGTTGAGATATTTGCCACAAAAATATCACTCAATTTTGGCCAAAGAGTTTGCCGAAGAGTTGGATCAATTCGGGCACATATATATGTATCGATTTCGACCCGATTTCGAGATGTATGCCCACCCTATCGATGAATACCCGGCCAAATGCACAGAAGGGGCCGCTATTATGCTTATGATTATGAATAATTTGGACAAAAGTGTCGCACAGTTTCCTCACGAACTCGTGACTTATGGCGGAAACGGACAGGTCTTTTCAAACTGGTATTCCATTCAAACATTTGATTATAATTAAATTAATTGTTATTAAAAATAGTCTTTGAATAAGAAATAGTTTCTTATAAGAAATGCATTGAAAGCAATGAAAACAAAGAGATTTCGTTATGAAAGCGAATATTTGTAATAATAGACAAAAGAGTTGAAAACAAACGAATATTCTGTCCGAAAAAGTCATTAATTGTCAGATAATAAAAGTTTGTGTCAAATGAAATGACTTATTGTCTGAAGTAATCAGAGGCCAGACATGTCTAAAACAATTCCGGTCCAATTGGTCGCCCGTTTGTGTCCTACTATTAGATAACACAAATGGCATTCAAGAAAAATAAGACATTTATTCTAAAGAATTTCAGTTCAATTCTTAAGCAAACTATTCATTGCTTACACAAAAAATCTCATAGTTGTTAAAACCCTTTATTTAGTTTTAAGGGGCAAAAATATAAGCGCTAATTGACTGTAGTTCAAAATTATTTTTTCAGTCGATTTCTTATAAATTATAAAATCATTTGAATTGAAGGCAAAAATATTTAAAAATTTTCATTTAACTAATCATTAGAATTGACTTCAAATGCAGTCATCATTGCATACACGCAAACAGTTGTCTAAGTTATGGGAAACAAATCTGAGTTCAAAATACTTTTAAAATTTTATTCAAATTTATAAATGATTTTTGAATTCAATGACAATAGTAGTCAGTATTGAATAAAGTGATGAAAAGGTTTTTCAGACAATTATGAAATGATAATAAAATGCTTTTTATATTGTTTTTGAATATAAATGAGATTTGAATTCAAAAAACTTAATGAAAATTCTTTAACATTTGACTCAAATATCTATAAATGACATATCATTTTAGGGCTCAGTTTTGGATAACAATGAAATACTTATCTAATCTGGAAAGGGATCAAACATTAGTAATGAATTCAGGACATCCATTGGGACTCTTCCCAAGTATGACTTCAAGCCCTCGAGCAATCATATCGAACGGAATGGTTATTCCAAACTATTCCAAACGTGAAGATTATGACCGACTGTTTGCACAGGGAGTGTCAATGTATGGGCAAATGACGGCTGGAAGCTATTGCTATATTGGCCCTCAGGGTATAGTTCACGGGACGACCATTACTGTCATCAACGCCGGTCGAAAATACTTGGGAACCAATGATTTGAAGGGAACTGTTTTTGTCACATCGGGTTTGGGTGGTATGAGTGGCGCACAGGCAAAGGCCGCTACTATTGCTGGATGTGTTGGTGTGATCGCTGAAGTCTGTGAAGAAGCTCTACTTAAAAGACAAGCGCAGGGATGGCTTCAAGAGATTATTTCTGATTTGGATGTTCTTATTGAAAGAATACGTTTTGTCAAAACCAATAGAATAGCGACAAGTATTGGATTTTACGGCAATGTTGTGGACCTTTGGGAACGACTTGTTCTCGAATCGGATAAAACAAAAGAAGTTTTGGTCGAATTGGGCTCAGATCAGACGTCGTGTCACAACCCCTTTAATGGCGGCTATTATCCGGTGGGTCTGACAGTGAGTGAGTCCCAGACAATGATGAGAACTGATCCGAAACAATTCAAAAGACAATGTGAACAGAGTTTGATTCGACAAATCCATGCAATCAATAGATTGTCTCAAATGGGACTTCATTTTTGGGACTATGGAAACGCATTCTTATTGGAAGCTTACAGAGCGGGTGCTGATGTCGGTGCTGTCAATACAGCTTTTGGCACTCAATTCAGATATCCATCTTATGTTCAGCACATAATGGGAGACATCTTCTCATTGGGTTTCGGACCCTTTCGATGGATTTGCGGCTCTAATGATCCAAAAGATTTGGAAACGACTGATAATATAGCGCTCAATGTCTTAAAGGGTTTGTGCAATAGGGATGACATCCCCAAAGTGGTTAAAGACCACTATTTGGATAATATTAAATGGATATCAGAGGCAAAAGACCATAAATTAGTGGTCGGAAGTCAGGCCCGAATACTATATTCCGACCAAACCGGAAGAGCAAGTATTGGACAGGCGTTTAACGAAGCGCTCAAAAATAAGATCATTAAAAGTCCAATAATTATATCTCGAGATCATCACGACGTGAGCGGAACCGACAGTCCATTCAGAGAGACTTCCAATATATACGACGGGTCGGCCTTTACTGCAGATATGGCCGTCAATACAGTCATAGGAAATGCCGGCAGAGGTGCCACTTGGGTGGCACTGCACAACGGGGGCGGTATGTCATCAGTGACACAATTAATGAGTTATTTTAAAGACATTTTTCAAAGAAATTCTTTGAGATTATTAGAAATATTGAAAAATAATCTCTAATTTGAACTCATATTAATTTATCTCAAAAGGGGTTGGTTTTGGAGAAGCCATTAATTGTGGGTTCGGTTTAGTATTGGATGGCTCTGAAGAGGCCGAACGAAAAGCATTAAATGTATTGAATTGGGACGTAAGCGAACTGTCCATTGATTTCAATTTGTAAACACAATTCAAATTGCAATTAAGGTCTTGAATGGCGTAACCCGTCGTTCGTGGGCTGGGAATCAATTGGCAAAACAAACCATTGAAGAAGTTATGAAAAATAATGACAAAGTTTTTGTTACGATTCCTAACGAAGTGAAGGACAGTCTTATCGAGGATTTGTGAATTGGTCACAAATTATCTCCAAATCATAATCAAACAAAACTAACCCTTTTCTCCGTTCGGGTCTTCCCTCCCAGTCCTATAACCAATGACTTTACATCCATTGGACAACACATTGATATTGTTATTAATGAGAGCGTCGATAGTGTTGTCGATCTTCGACTTCAACCAATCCATGGCTTTATTGTCATTATATCTGACGTACATTTCATCGCAAATGTCTGTCGAAGACAAGAATTGTCTTTAATTATGAATTATTTTCAATAAATATTAACCAAAATTGAAACCAATCTCACATTTAATGTCTGAAATCAAACCAATTGTTTGACATTTTGACGATATTTGCAGTTTATGTGATATTTCTTTATCGAAGATTTCGCTCAAAATCTCATAAATTGAGTGAAATTGTTGTCGTTTCTGAAGATAAAACAAATGCTTTTATTTGAAAAATTTAATAAACAATAAAATAATGAATACTTTCGTAAGAAATGGCAAAACAATGAAAAGCCAATCAAAATGAGTGCAAACGTAAAGATCGCCGTCTTTTCGGTGAAACAAACGATTGATTAATAAATAAATTAATGTTTTATTTGATTTCATACCAGAAATGACTGAATTATTGACAAAAAATGAACGAAAATTATTGTTTTGTTTAACAAATTCGTAAAATTGTATTACATTTGAGTCAAACAAAAACAATCTCTTATTGTCTTTCTCTTCAATTGTCACACATTTCAATTCACTCGATGGTCTCAACTGATCCACACCTGAAGACAATACAATACATTGACATTAAAGCAGATGATTGTCTTAAATGATGGCAAACCTGATATCAAAAACACTTTGTCTGACATTATTTACAATCAAAACAATGAAAATATAATTCAAAACAAATTATATTTAATATCAATAATAAAAATATTTGTTTATGACTTTAGCGCCAAATGTGAGATGAGATGTTTGTACACAAAGTACGTCTAAATGACATTTTTTACTTTATAAATCATTTTAATTAAGTTGAATTGATTTCTAAAATAATTTGATATCTCAAAGATTCGTTAATTTCTACCTTGGTTATTTATTCTATATAAGCTTTGCAACAATTTCATTAAGTGTGTAATTATTTCAATGTTATCAACCTTACTCTATTAAAAATATCACATACTATATGAATGACCCACAAAGACAAACACGAGAGAGATTTAAACGTTGTTTACATTTAATTGAATTTTAATTGAAAAACAATTTAAATATATATTAAATAAAAAGAATTTAACGAAACTGTTGTCAAAAATGTCAAAACGAAGTCATTTTCGTAATTCATTGTCAAAAAACTTATTGAAAATGAAATTTATGAAAAAAACTAAAGACAAAAACGACAAACAATTTGATGAAAACAATTGGCTATTAATTGACGAGAAATACAATGAGAATATGCGAAGAGAAGGACAAAAGTTTGTCATTAATGACAGCTATCTCTTCTTCGAGGAACTCATGTCCGGAAGAATGTCTTTCAGAGGTATGAATCCAGAGATTGAAAAACTCATGCAAGAAATGGATGGCAAAAGTGATGACAAAGATGTGAAAAATGATGAATCCGTTGACATTTCAGACGAAGAGATGTCTAAAAGATATTCAAAATTGAATGACAGAAAAAGAGGCAAACATTCAAACCATAGACAGAATGATAGGCCAAACAAGAGGTTCAGACATTCAAACCATTGATACATTCATTAGTAATAATCAAAAGTTATTTTTAAAACAAATTTTCAAATTTATGTCATTTTATACAAATTGATGTCATTTTGGTTTTGATATAAATGTCAACAAATGTTATGAAAAAAAAACAATAAAATTAGTTTAAATTAATTCGCAATTAATTGATATTTCATTTAAATTATATTTTAATAATAATACAAAAAATCTAATCAAATAGTTATTACAAATGCTTTCATTAAATCAATAGTTTTGCTCTTTTTCAACATTAACGCAAACTTTAAATTGAATCAAAAATATGTTACAAAACACTAATCGATTGACAAGTGATTGAAAAATTCATAAATCCTTTCGAATGAGTGCGAAAAAGTCGAGTGCTTTGGTGTAAGCCTTTTGGACATCCTTTCGTTCACTTGCTTTTCGCGGTTCATTCAGCTTCTGCTGATCCGTGTCCGGCTCGTGGCTCAGGGGCTCCAACTTATTCCTTGGCAACCATTGCCTACATTTCAATCATTTTAATTGTTTTATAATTCAAATAATGGCTGAACACAAACCATGTCCTCTTCTGGTCAAAGAATAGCACCAAATATTGATTGTGTTTGTCTTCCTTCTTGCCGATGGCCAACACCTCGTTGGGAGGAACGGGTATTCGCTTTTCATTGGACGCGAAATCAGAGGCGTCGGGATTCACGATCTGGTCATTGGAACAAACTTTTAATTGAGTTCATTGACAAAACCATTGAAGACATACCAATGCCGGATACCAGGGATAGCCGGAACATTTAGCCCAAACCAAGTCGTTTGGCTGTAAAGGGATTTTCTGATTCTCTATCGCAGAGATGTCTGAACGAGAAGATCGAGATCTCGGCCCTAATTGTCAACAATATCTCATAAATAAAAATTAATTCGAAATCACTTCAAGACTTACTTCGCGGCGATTCTCTTTTGTTGCGAGCACTGACTCTACTACTGGTGCCCGAAGAACCTAATGATGAAAGAGACGACTCTGAATGTGATGATCCGCTCGAGTCCGTGCTCTTTGAAGAACCACTAGAACTGTGCGATTGAGAGCTCTCAGAGATAGCGTCCGACTCTGCCGGAGAACTCACTGAAGAATATTTCAATGATATTAATTCATAACAAACATCACAAACAAATGACTCACTGTTTCGATAGACACTAAAGCTTTCGGTTTGTGTTAACGGAAAAGGAATTTGAGAATCCATTAAACGAAGTGAAGAATTAGATGTCTGTTGTCTTTTGTTAGGTCGCGAAGAGCTTCGATTCGACCGTCTTTTGGTTCCTATAATTCATATAAATTTAAAATAAATCACATCTAAAAATATCATTAAAACGAACCACTAGTCTGTCCCCTAATAGCCTGTTCTCTGGCAAACGATTCGGCCGTTTCTGTGAACATATTGTTTGCCGTCAATATTGAGGAATCGTTTGACAGTTGTTTCGAGTTTTGTCCCCTTTTTCTTATCGACAAATTTTTTTCCAAAACAAAATTTCCTAA
The DNA here is from genome assembly GCA_034700825.1 of Quadroppia sp. Gr-Ori-00064. NCBI lineage: Eukaryota > Metazoa > Arthropoda > Arachnida > Sarcoptiformes > Quadroppiidae > Quadroppia > Quadroppia sp. Gr-Ori-00064. The sequence continues at coordinate 32,569 of JAQIXR010000127.1, read as the reverse complement.
ATTTAAAACCGAAGAATTCGAGTTCAAAGAGCTCGGGGAAAGGGATCCTCTCATTGGCGAACCATTGGTGACTTTGCGTTTGTTATGGGAACGAGAATTCATTAGTTTTGATGTTTCTGCAAATAATTCATATTATCGACAATTGACTCGAAATTCATTAATAACAGAATTGAAACCTTTTTTGTTATTTATTTTATTATTTATTACTTTATTATTAACTGATTTGTTATTAGTTTTTATATTGCTTTTATTCGATCGCTTTGTCGGAGATTCTGTGAAACAATTTTCATTGAAAATATTTTTCAAAATAAAGTGTAAATCAATAAAAATGAAAACCTTTTTGATTGGTATTAGAGTTGTGTTTATTCGGTGAATTGGATTTAATGAGTCCTTCGATTTCAGTCGATGTAATGCTCGCCGAAACAGAATTATATGTTTTTCTGCCGTCGATTTTGTCGATAAAATTTGGAAATTTTGTATTATTTTCATAAATATTATCCATTTCTTCGGAATCACTGGCAATAGAGTTCATTATTTTGGTTTTCGATGATTTTTGTTTCTTTTTGTTCGGCGAAGAGTTGTTTCGATCGTTTGTATTGACAAATGAACTCAATTGTAGAGCACTTGTAATCATACCCTGACTGTGACCCGGGTTTGTTGACTCGATTTTGTCCTTAATGTTGGCGATCTCTGCCGTCAAACTCCTGACCCGTTTGGTTCTGGAACCGCCAGACTTTTGAGATTTCGCTTTCATAAGACTTTCCTCCAATTCTCTCAATTTTCTAATCAATTGTTTGCGCTCTGATTGACAATTGGATGCCATTGCAAACACTTGCAACTCATTGGGAGTGAACTGAGAGTGCAATCCAGTCGTTGAACTATAGATTTCAGACACTTTTTTCGCATCGTTTAGCAAAGACTGTGTCTGATCCGAGAGCCTGAGTGCCGCCCTGTGCCACACAGTGTCGGGTGTGTTATATTCCGTGCAGTTATTTATAATTAATTTGAAATCTTTAGCGAATGTATCGAAAGATTTGTAATCATTTTTCATTACTTTAGTCTTCATTGAACTGAAATCCATCGGAGTCTTAATGAAGTCCAAATAGTCCGGAACTTCTTCGGCTTTGACCGGTTCTGCGAAATATTTATTCGTGTCTTTGTCTTCAAGTCGTGACAAAACACTCGATAGAAATACTTTAAACGGATTTAATTGATATTCAACTGTTTTTTGATGTAATACAAGGTTTTCTCTTTTCATTTTTTCTCGTTTTCGGATCAATTCGACCAAAAGTCTTACTCTTTCCAAGTCTTGTCTCAATCTGTTCATACATTTTAATTGTTCCCTAATTTTGATCACTTGTTCGTCGTCTCCCTCTTTGTGTGAATCCTTTCGCAAGTTATTGTGAGACGTCTGAAGTCGTCTTAGAAGAGGCACTCCATTCCTCGATTGTCTTTTAAGAGTCCAATAACCCAATAATCTCTGCAAAAATTGGTTTCGTTTCGGAATTGTTATCAAAGCCGCGATTTTGGTCAGTCTTTCTAAAGGAATGGTCGGAACGGATACAACAGGAATAGCCGAACGCTTTTCAGCCAATATTTTTCTTGCTTTTTTCATCTTCTCTTTGAACTTAGCCTTCGTTTGCTTCACCTTTTGGTTATCAGATCTCGAGTCTTCTTCACCTGAGGAATAGACACCACTCAACACAACCCCGTTCTCGTCTGTGGGGGTGTGGGCGTCACAATAGGCCGCCTTCTTTACATTAGTGACCAAACCAGAACTCGTCATTTCTTTGACGGCTTCCATCTTCATGTAGAGGCCCGCCTGTTGAGCACAGGTCACATGGAATGCCACATAACAGTTGGCTTTATGGCATTGAATACAGGCGCCGACACTTCTCTGTTTACATATATAACACGATAGCTTCCATCGCGCCGACGGTATGTTTCCGATGCTATCAATCGGCTCAAGGAATACAGTGTTAGCGAAACAGACCTCTGGTATCCAAAGGGCACAAACGACATGAGACCAGCGGTTGTCGTCTGTCTGCTTGAAAGCTCCCCCTTTGTTAGGACATAACACACAGTCGACGGCTCTGGACGGGGACTGAAGACATCTCCGGCATAGCCATTGACCCTCTGGTATATACGGAACGCCATAACACTCCTGATGTACCGCAAGATTACACATATCACAGAACAAAATGGCGTTTGAGTTCTGACATTCGCCGTCATTGCATATACAACAGACGGCGTCTTCATCTATGGCCGGACCCACATCTTTGCCACTGTTCTGACTCTGGAAATACGACTCTTTTTCCAGTCTATCCATTAGTAGCTCAAATGTGTCGGCCGGGACTTGAGGCAAACGGTCGTCCCTTCGCTTCTTATTGACCAAATCAAGCCAAGCCGTGTCCTCTTCGTCCATATCGTACTCGACTTCTTCGTCGATATCATCAATGGTTTTCTCGATATATCTATAGTAAGAAGAAGTTCGAGGTTTGGCGTCTGGCGGGTCATAGCCCTCAATCACTCTGAATGACGGCTCCGGGAGTTTCAACACTAAGTCATTGATTTTCTTTTCAGTCGGAGGTGTCGTTTGCTTAGAGTTCAATTCCTTCCTCCCTTTCCCGCACTTTCCGCTTCGGTTCTTTCCTTTGCCGGTCTTTGCATTCTTCGCACCCGTTGTTCCGTTGGTTGGAGTCATTGGTTGTGATTCTGAAGAACTCTTTTTGTTTTTGACGTTAAGTTCATTAATACTATTATTAAACAAAACGACACTTCCGTTAAGGGGGGCGTCGACTGAGTCTGTGTCCAAATGTATTATATTTAAGGGTTCATTAATGTTAATTCGATGCACTTTGCCATCGATGTCCACTTCCACCAGTCTCTGGGCCTCGGCATAAGTCAACGACTCTCTGTTAGAGCCCTTGAGAAAGTCTGGCGGAGACGGAGACCGACCGACTGTCCTGTGATGCCATTGACCCCTCTTTCGGGCCGATTCGGGATCTGTTGTTTCGGTGAGTTGTCTGTGGTTTATGTGATCGTAATTATATAAATGAAATCTCATTCCGATGTATGTCTTGTATATCTTCTGACAGTTCTCGAAGGGGCACAAATAAGGGGGTTTTGTGGCCTTAATGTTCGACAGAAACGACTTGTAATCGAAGTCCATAACCATTTTGACCATCGATTGGCTCTTTGATGACAATCACATCAATGGTTTTGTTGTCATTTCTTTATATCAATCACTTTTTGACTAAAAGTTTGAAAAAAACAAAAATGAATTCAAATTCAAATGACATTAAAAACAATGTTTTGAACAAACCGTTCATTGAATTGATTTGTGATTCAATTGAAGACATATTTTTATTAATAATGAATTGAATGAAAACACAAAACAAATGTATTTATAATTAGTTTACAAATGAAAAGACAATTTATTTACAAATTATGGTAAAAACGAAGAAAACAAATGAAATCTTATTTGAAATGTAGTTAAAAAATGCTTAAAATATCGGACAATAAATAAATATCAATGACTTTGACTTTCAATTGAATTCTTCACTCAATTAAGGAATTAATTGTGTTTTGAATTTAAAAATAAATGATTGAATTAATTGTGGAAAACATGTAAATATGAATACATATAAACTATACGTTCAATGCATTCAATGCTATTCAATACAACTCTCATTCAAAATGGGTTTTCAAATATGAATACATTATTCGTACGAAATGTGTTCACTGAATAGCATTCAAATCAATGCATTTCGTCTACAAATACGGCATTCATTTCGTTGACGACTCGAGCGGTTGAATGCATTCAATGCCCTCAACGCCGAGAGTGTAAGCCATCGAAGACTGGGGGCGGAGTGTGTGCTGTGATGTCACGACACGGCTATGAGTGTATGGGACAGACCTCTAGTGGTGTGACGTCAGGGCTCGCACTGAGACAGACCTCTAGTGATTGAGTGAAAGCTAATACACAATACCATTGAGTGGTTTGTGTTGTGTTTCACTCAAAACGACTCAACTCTGCAAACAATAAATACGTTTTTGACGCCATTTCACAGCAAAAGGCAATTGAGGTCACAGTGAGTCCACGGCATCGGATTGAGAGGTGAGTCCATTACAGGCCAAACGTTACCACAAATGGGTTTCGGCTTTAATTGTCTTATGATTGAAGTGAATATGAATTGAAAAAATGAAATTAAATGAACAAAATTGAGTGAAAAGAAAGCAAAAAAATGGCGTTCAGTCACGGCTTCCCTGCCTTTAGTCACGCAATTGTTGTGCTTTAATGCCAGCCCTAATCACGCACTAACACCACTCCATTGGTTGTCGTCTTCTCTGTCTTTTGTCGTCTCAACCAATCATTCATTTGATGTCATTTTTTGTGCAAATTTTGATTTTATGACAACTTTTGAAATAATTTATTCAATAATTAATTATATTTTTCTCATTGTTTTCATAGGTTTTGATCTCAAAGTCGACTATAAATTAAATAATTAATAAAATTTTGAAATAATAAAAGTTTTGACCAAAAATGCTTTATTTGGAGGACTATTTGGAAAGTATGTCAACATTTGGACAGACATTCAATGCCTTTAAAGAGTTATTGATTGCAAACAAACGTCAAAAACAGCATTAAATGCAATCATCACTGATATGAAAATTGAAGGAACGGTGTGTTATAGCCAGGGTCTATCTCGAACCATAACCCGATAGTGAGCACAGGTCAATACAGCCGTTCCTCCAGTTTTCATACAATAAAATTGAGAACAAAACAAAACTATTGAGAAATGCATGCATTCATACAATTAGTGATTATTTGTATTAATATATAATTGAATGAAATGTCGAAACAATGTCTTAATTGCAATCACTTTATAACACGTGCAGTGATTGAACACTTGCCACAAGAACTGAGAGATCGCTTCACCGAAATGCGTGAAATGGATCTTCAAGTGCACAGTAAGGGCTCATTCATTGCCTTCTCATTGTCTCAACCCTTATCTCAAAACCATTTCTTCGGTCTTAAAATGTCTTTAATTTTATTTTAATTTTGGTTTTGTTTTTAATGGGTTTTCACTAAAACTTTAATATCTTTTTTGATGTGATTTGAAATTAACGGAATGTCTGATCTGTTGATAGACTCGATGGACAGCTTAGAAGAACAGACCAAACAGTTCTTTAGTAACGCAAAGCTCATGCGAACAGAACAAAGAGACCTCGAATACGATCGAATAAAACAGGTTTATATGAAATGGACATTAATTTAAAGCTAATGGCTATTGACTGAACGAATGGCCACTACTTTAGGACTACTACAAGACCATCGAAGACGCCGAAGAGAAGGTCCACTTAGCGAATCAGGTCTACGATTTGGTCGACAAATACCTCAGACGTTTAGACCAAGAATTGCAAAAATTTAAGATCGAATTAGAGGCCGACAACTCAGGGATCACTGAAGTGCTCGAAAGGAGTGAGTCCTCAATGACACCACTCGTTGGACAGTCCTTTATAACCGGTCCATCTTTTCTGTCCCGTCCAAAGGGTCTTTAGAATTGGACAATCCTCCCCAACCTGTGGTCAATCACGTCAGGGAGAAGCGAAAGTATACGTTCCACAGCACAGGCAATAATGCCAGTCCACACAACACCTCCTTTTCCAGCCATCATTTGGATCGATCTCATATGACTTCTTCAGACAAAGTCCTCTCAACTATTGCTCAAGAGATGTATAGGGAGTCAGTGGCCAACCCTAACGCTCTGTCGTCCGGGCCCGGAGTCATCACCAGTTCCAACATCACAAGCAATCGCTTGAATGCCAACGCTTTCACCCCTTTGTTGGCTGTCGTCAATCAAAGCAGTCAATCGAATGGCAGTAATTCAGGGGTAATGCCATCGAATCCATCCTTTTCTGGAGTAGAAAAGGCAAATCAACCGCAGGGGGCGTTTAGGTGTAATGCCATCGCGGCCGCCGCCTCCCAGGCCATCGCTGCCACACAACAGGTATGTCTTGGGCATCAATTTGATGATCATTGATGACAATGAATGTCCAAATCAGATGCAAATGGGAAGACGAACTGCGAGTCTGAAAGCCAGTTATGAGGCGGCCATTAGTTCGGGATTTTCCAGTATTTTTAACCCCCTTCGAGACAATGACTTTCCCCACACACCGGACCTAATGAACCGATCGGTGAATTCGTTAGGCTATGGATATGACAGATCTGGTCGGGCGACCAAAAGGAGTAGAACTAGTCATTACGGCGCCGACGGTTCAACCAATTCTCACATTTCTATTAACAACTCTTCGCTATTCGATGACAACTCGTCGGACACGTTGGACACCACAAATAGGACAGCCCTTGAGTATTACCCGGAGCCGGACCCCAACGAACCCCGTTATTGCGTTTGCAATCAGATATCGTACGGAGAAATGGTTGCCTGTGATAACGAAGACGTACGCCCTTTCCTCTCTCATACCTTTCCCTTCAATTGTAATGTTTTGTATTTGTTTAGTGCGAAAAGGAATGGTTTCACTACGAGTGCGTTAGTATAACACAACCGCCCAAAGGAAAGTGGTTTTGTCCCGACTGTTCAGATAAACTCATTCGAAAGAAGGGGCGAAAAGAGAGAACATAGACATTAGAATAGGTTTACAATTAATTAAGTAATTATAATTCAAAGCAATATTTGAAACATTTGTTAATTCTTTTCAATTTTGTGATCAATTTTTTGATGAGTTTATTGTTATTAAAAATAAGTTATTTTACAAAACGTTTATTTAATCGCTATTTATTTGATACACGAATTCTTCATCACTTGTTCTGTCACTCGAGTGGTCCGAAAGCATAAGCAACTCGTCCTCCAATTCGTCGTCATCTGTGTCTCCATCGGAATCATTGTCCGGATCTGCCTCTGAGTCGTCGGCAGACTCTTCGTCGCCGTTCTCTAACTCAAACTCTTCAGTGTTGTCCATATTCTCCTCATCCGTGTCCTCATCGGCGACATCATTCTCCTCTTCCTCCTCGTCCTCATCGTCTTCTTCGTCGTCCTCTTCCTTCGAGCGCCCGATCTCGAAAAGTCGGGCCACACTCTCGTTGACGAAGGAGTCCCTATTGTTCTGGTTCTCTACCAGAGCTATATAGCAATCGCCCGGATCTACGGCCAAGTCATATATACTGCGCTTCACATCAATGGTTGCTATATTGGTGTAGTCGTAGGCGTCGAACGTCCGGAACGACGACCCGAAGGGGCTCTTCATTTGGTCGTCTTCTTCAGAGTTTTCTTCTTCAAAGACGGCTAAAAACAAGTGATTGAATGAAATGACTGAAAGCAAGCCTTCCCTTCCCTTCCAGCCCTTACCTCCGTATATAACGTCTCCGATATTATTAAATTTGATTCGACACTGAATTCAAACATATTTTCAAATCAAAAACAATTCTAAACTGAATGAGAGGTCAGACCTGATCGAGAGCGGGGACAGTCTTGAGAAGATGGAATGTCTTGATGTCCCACTAAATCAACGATAGAATCAATTGTTAATTCAAATCCAAAACCAAACCATTGATTGCATACGATCTCAGAGTTGGAGAGTATTTGTTGACCGTTTGGATGGAAGACACCATTGATGTGTTGATTGAATTTATCGAACTTATGGATAGGCGCTGAGAGTCTGATGTCCCAAAGGATGCCATCATTCAGTATGAGCTCATCCGTCGGGTGAAAAGTAGCCCTATTTTTGACATAACGGTTCGACACGTTTTCGTCTTCAAACGTGTGAACCAACTTTCCTGTACTCAAGTCGTATAACTGTTTAAAGTGAATACAAATCACATTTAAAATGGTTTTCCTCTCAAACCACTCATAACATACATGAGCCGAATAGTCTTTAGTGCCCAACACCCTGTCCTGAGTCTGTTTGCCGAACTCTACGTAATAGTCCTCAGGAAAGGAAAGCCTGAAAATCAATTCAAACGATAAATCTTCAAATTATGACTGAATTGAGATTTACTTCATTTCGAAGATATCAGTGAATGTCCACAAAGAGGACAGGGGTTGACGCCATAGAGACGACGTTAGGATTAGTCGTCCGTCCTTTCAATGAATTAATGGTTTTATATATAATATAATGAGTTATACCAAACGACTCACTCGTGAGGGCTCGATGTGTGTGACCTCTGACTCGTGGCACGTGTAGGTCGCCTCCAACTGTCAAGTGTTAGACCGGATATTACAATACATTCAATTGATATGTTCTTTCAAATACTAACTGATCCGCTATGAAGATTGAATGCCGCCAACTCTCCACTCAAAGTGCCCAGGAAGAGGAACTGGTCGACATACTGGTGCCAATCAATAGGATATGTTAATACAAATCAAAGCCAAATGAAAACCAGTCAAAGACTCACCGAAAAGGCACAGCTCGAGAAACTACTCGACGATTCGGGGTCTCTATAGGAACGGATGGGTCGGAAGCGACTGTAGATGAACTTTCTGTCCATTTTAGAGCCATTAAGACCTCCAAAGCGAGGAAAGATCGAACGTCTTTGAATACGGGTAGACATATTAACCGGAGCCGAATCTCTATTCAATGGTTCCGGACATCGATGTGGAGTAAACAAATCAAATGGAGGACAAGTGACCACTGGATTCTTGCAGAGCCCGTGTTGTTTGCGAAGATATTCCGTGACGATTGAGTCCAAAGAAATCGATGAAAAGGATTGCGATTGAGTCGAGAGTTCAGTCATTCGTTTGATTGCAGGAGAGGTTGGATGTGATGTCGACTCGAATTTATGAACATTTAATGGTTTTGTCGAAGACTTTGCATTCGACCGATGAATACGAATGGGAACAACACTAGAGGTCTGACTGGAAGAGAGGTTAGGAGTTTGAAGACTAGAAGAGGAAATCACATTCGATGTCACATTTGGTGTTGAAGTGTTCGACGATAGAGTGCTCGGCAGAGGGGCTGTTGATATGGGTCTCGACTAAAAGGGTTCAACCATTAAATAAGATCTAAATTCACACAAAAATACTAACGATTCGGTTGTGAGTCATAGGAGTGGTCGGCCATAGACTACGGCTAACGGTATGACTCGGAAGCTCTGCTTCGGTATGAAGTAATTGTGCGGTTTTGGACAACCCTTTAATCATTAAATGATGATAAATTAGTTGCAATAACTCCTTCTCCTTGAACTCAATCCGTGTCTGTGCGACAACTTCTGCCTTTGGATTCAAAATCAACGACAAATCAAATACTTTTAGTCAAAATCAATGACCAAAACTTTGAATAAACACTAACTTTACTGATGTTTGCGATAGAAGTCTCCAAATTGGTGGCCACCGGAGCGCCGGTAACTCTTTCGATGAGTTCAATGCAATATTTGCAGAACTTTATGTGTTCTGTCCTTTTGTCCTGAAGTATGGGTTCTTTCATCAACGCCTGCAACTGTCCATTCGTGAAAAGGGGTAATTTTGATATTATTTGTTTGACTGTTTCACTGCGTGCGAGTCCGCACAAGGCTTTACAACTGAGCGCTCGTATGGAATCGGCATCAGTTATGGGTGTTTTAACAGTCAATAGATTCAAAAGAATCATAATTCCATTATTACTTCGAACCCATTCCCACATTTTGGTCAACAAATCCTCTCCAGTCCTGAATGACCTCTTCTTAGCACTTCCGCCATAAAGTCTTGCAATAGAACCACTGATACGACTCAATGGCCCGCAAACACAGTTTATTATGACATTGAGAGCAGAGCGCTGGCAGTCAGGGTCGGCCACTATCTCCCCCTCAGCAGCGGCTAAAATGATTCTGAAATAGAGTTTCAAAAATGATTTACAAAAAAATATTCAAAGATTGAGTCAATCGTTGGTCAATACCTAATGCCAACCGTGTTTTGGTGGTCATCCCCGACCTGAACGTTCTCACACAACACGTTCTGGAACTTCGGGGTAACACTGCATACGACCAACACATCCAAAGCACTTCTCACGGCTTCAGCTCTGATTCAAATAAAAGAATAAACACTTTTTGGTCCAATAATTGAATTAAACTCACTTTCCGGTGAAATTCCAGTCGAATGAAACGGCAATCAATTGAATCAAAAGCTTAACTCCACTTAACTTCAAGAGTTCATCGACTGGTTTCCAGTTGATCCGAATTGGCATCAATTCGAGTAAAGTCTCCACTCTTTCCATAATCAAGTCATAGCTATAACGCGTCGACTTATAGGGCGGAACATTAGTATTCATCGAGTCCTTAGCACTGGATTCAAAGCTAGACGACGATCGGCGCAAAAGGTCGGCCTCAACGAGAAGGTGTGCCTCATAGTAGCGCTTGAGTGCAACGCACACGTGTCGGGCGTTCTGTCTTTTGGTGAAGAGCTCGTCTTCAGTATATTCGGTTTCGTCAGAAAAGATGTCCAAAAGAAATATCTTTGAATGAAATGAAAACATTTTGAAAAGTATTCACAAATTGACTCAAAGTGTGAATCAATACCACATTCAATAGCTTTCTGAGGCCGTCCTGACTGTCGAACAGCTCAAGAATCAGTCGAAACGAAAAACTTAGACTAAAAAACATCGTTGCGTGACATCGACTCGAGTCATGGGAGCACTCGAGTAGCCATAAGGCATAGGCGACCAAATCGTTGAGAATGTGTTTCGGCAAAAGACATATCTATTGAGACATTGGAATTGGTTTCAATTGTTGTCGACTTTGAAGCATACGATCATTTGATACCTTTTCCATCGCGTCCTCATTATAGGCCAAATAGTATAGACAAATGGAAACACCCGTCGCTGCCACCGATGGCCGGTATATCTGAAGCAATTGCTGCAAACCGGAAGCGTTTAAGAACTCCAACGCAAACTTCTTATGACATAAAAGTGACGCCAAATACTGATTGGAATGAATTCAATGTTATATACGAATTGTTACACAAAATATGCCAAACCTTAAGGGCATCGAATGCGAGCCGAATGTCCCTATTCTTCGCAAGGTCTATATAGTGCATAATGAGGGACAGGGCGTTGTGCTCAAACACGAAGCATAACATCTCCTGATAGTCACCCATTGGTGTCAAATATTGCAAAATAAATCTCTGTTTCGTATCCTCTGTCAAAGGATACACTTTAGAGCACCCGATCATAAAGGGCTCGACTTCAGCCCAACTACTGTTAGAGCACTCGCTGTTATAAGTGGAAGGAGAGAGCGCTGGGAAGTTGACTGGACTCGAAAGGCGTCGTCTTTTGTTTAAATCAGGAGAACTTGACTGAAGTGTTCGACGGGTTTTATTTGAAGATTCTTTGGAGATGTCATTTGAAATGGGTTTCGATTTCGAGGGCATTTTGTTTGGACTCAAACTATTGCTATTCAAGTGAACGAACGGTCGATCAGTTATTTGGTTTTCATTGGTTTCAATGGTTTTGTTTCGCAATTCTTTGAGTCTTTTTAACATAATTGGCAAAAGTCTTGCGTTTTGTTCCTTAGAGTTGGTTGCGATGTCCTGGACTTCCATCGCAGCGGCCAATAGTCCCGTGGCGTATGACTGCAACGGATCTGAAGCACTTTCGGCCCAATTGAACAATTTTTGGACCAAACCTTCCGTTTCATTGAAGACGACCGAAGTCTCCAAACCGGGCAATATATCCAACATTAGACGACAGGCCGCGATCTGAAGGTTCGTGTCGTCTCTATGCATGACATAGTCGTTCACTAACTACCGGTGCGAACAGGGATTAGACGTTTGAAAGTGGATTAAAACACAAAACAATACTTTATTCATAAAGTCGTCGTTTCTGAACAAAGTCTTGAGGACGAGACCCAGAGAACAGTCAGGTCTGGCACGACTGGGGTGTCTGTCATCAAAAGGGTCTGGATCCATCTTCAGGTACGAGTCCGTCTCCTTCTCCACCAATTCAGCGATTCTTCACATCATAAGAAAATTAATCAAAAATTACTTTTCATTCAAAAACTTATAAATGGTTTTGATATTACTTATTGAGGACTGGAATCACTTGTTCTGGACTTCTGCTGTCTTTCTGCCATAAGTCAAGCAATTGATTCAATTGAGGAATGCTTTCGAGTAAAGACATTGTCAGACAATTGACGAATAATTGGTTCAAAAAATAAATAAATATTTAAATAAAAGTCAAAAACATTTGATAACTATTTTGTCACAAAATGAATGAAAAATATTATAAAAAGTATTTTAAAAAACAAAATATGAATGAATTTAAAGGTAAATATTTGTTGAAATATTCAATCAATTATTAAATCGATTATTACTTAAAAATCAAAACAAAAACAAAACAAAACTAAAATCAAAATAAGTTTCGATTTTTTGCGTTAAACAAAAAGTGACATAAATTTGAAATAAATGTATTTCAAAGACATTTAATTTGATTATTAAATGAGTTATTAATTGATTGAAACAATTGTTTCGATGAAAACATAATAATAAATATATTTATCATTGAATTCACTTCAAAACCACTTTTTAATACAATTTTATACAATGTTCGGTAAAAACACGTTTTGAAACATTAAATAAAATACGTTAACAAAAGTGAGACCACTTTTGGTCTTCAGTGCATTCCTTCCATTGCTTGCATTCGTTTCACTCATTGCCAACCAATTCAATGACGTAAGCGATTGTCAAACCTTAAGAGCAATGTTTTGACTGCCGTCACGTCTATAGACAGCGCATGCGTTATGTCATTGAATGTAAAAGTTTTTGATCAAAGTTTTGAATAATTTTATTCGAGATTTAAGTCTTAAACACAATTATAAACAGTTATTATATTATTTATATCACATTTAATCGTTTTATCTCTAATTATGACATCCGATAAGTTTGTCACAAATTGACCCTTCATTAATGAATTCAATTCAGTTGAATACAATAGTTGACGACAGTATTATCGATAGAGTTATTGACATTTAGCGAGAAATGCACATAAAGTAGACATAGGGCTGTCATATGTGCCAGTGTTGGGCTGTTTAGGAAATGACCCGTTTGTGAGTGAAATCTATTAATGAATTTATTAATAAAATACAAAATGTTTTATTTAATTGCATTACATATGTTGAAAATGACATTAAATGACACATTTCTGCCATACTTTGTATTGGATAAAAAGTTTATAAAAAAAATTTTAATTCAAAATTGAATTCAATTTTTTACAGAATTTCTTTGGTTTAAAATACTATATTTAATGACAATATTTCGAGTCATTCAACAAAAGTAATAAAAGTTATGTTTTTCGAAAATATTTAAGAAATTATAAAATATTAAAAAATAGATTAAAATATTTAATGAAAATAACATTAAAAACAATTAATACTGTTTTGAATGAAGTGATGAATATATAAACAATCGATGAATTGATTTCAATATATTATTTGTCAATACTTTGAAGGAGAAGACTATCGGTGAGGACGTGGCTATTGGTGAGGACGTGACCATCGGTTATGATCTCTAATAATTCGTGAATGGGTTCACAATTCTTGTAATTTTCTGGCAATGCTTTCAATGTTTCGATGACGTGATCCACGAATTGATCCAATTTTTTTATCTCTTGAGTAGCCTTCTGTTCATTCTCTTCCCAGACCTTTCTATTCCTCGTATATTTAGCGCTCAATTTCTCAATCATTTCATCCTTTATTGCCAGCGATTCCTTCAAACCCACGACTTCTAGTCTCAAAGAATCCATGTTTTCAGTCAAACATTTCTCATCGGATTTTTCGATGATATTTTTAAGCTCTTTATTCACAGATTCAGAGCACCTGTACTTCTGTGACAATAAATCAAATTTCTTTAGATTCGATTCCTTTTCAGTCTTCAAAAGCTCTAAAATTTCATTTTTCTCATTAACAACCGATTCCTTAACATTCAAATCCCGTTTCAATAAAACATTTTCTTTCATTAATTCGTTTGTAATTCGCTTCAAATCTTCGACTTCTTTGGAATCAATTGAAAAGATGTCTTCAATATTGTTGTCTTCTAAGTGAAAATCTTTAAGATTTGATGAATCAAATTGTGGCCAAAGTTTTGGTGCATTCAATGAATTATCGATTCTTTTGTTTGTAAATTCAGTCAACATTTTTGCTCGAATTGTATTCAATAATTTACATGAATTTGAAATCAATTCTTCATTTAATTTGTTATTTTCAACCAATTTCTCAATTTTTTCGTCTTTTTGTTTGATATTTATTTCCAATTCATTTAATTTTTCGCTAAAATGTAAAACATTTAAAACATTATTAAAACATTGAAATGTTTTGAATAAAAATGAAAACCTTTTTTCTTTGAGTTTATCGTATATTCGTTTGGACCAAACCTTCACTTCTTCGAACGCTTCCTTTTCTTTGATCCAAACCATCCTTTCCTTAAGTAGACTTTCTTCGGCCTCTTTGAGACTCTCGGCCAAAACACTCCTTTCACTCGTGAGGAAATCAATGCTTTCCTTCCCTTCTTTTGTCTCATTTTCGAGTTCTTTGATTTTATTCTCAAAAATAATTATCTTTTCTTCCATTTCAGTCTGTTTTGTGTCAACTGATTCAAGGCTTGCGTCTAAACAATACAAATGTTTTCAAATATTTTAATGAAATCAATTTTGTCTAAAAGTTTTAGACTAAAACTCATTAAAATAAATCGTAAACTATTTTGACTGTAATTTTCAAATGTGAAAACATTTATAAAACAATTTTATTTCAGAAAAACATTTATTGAAAGAATAAATAATTTCAAAAGACATTAAAGTAAAGACAAATTGAAATTTGATGTGAATTTGTAACCATTAAATGCAATGTGATTTAAAATTCATGACCACTGGAGGAATGTGTGATCGACTCTCTATGGACTCAATGCAAAACAAATAATAATTTATTTTTAGATAAAACTAAAAAATGAAAACAAAAACCATTTATAATAAAATAAAAACAAATTTCTTTTAAAAAGTAATTCAAAAATAAAAATATTTTGATTTATTATAATTTATTTCATAAAAATCTCATTATTTTTGATTGGATTTGAAGTCTTATATAAAAAAATTATATAAAACTTCAAAAAATATTTTGATTAAAACATTTTTTATATTTTTATTTTCCCTCAAATCCCAATTCGTGCTCAAAAAGGACTATAATTTTAAAACATATAATAATAATCATTAGATTATAAATAAAAACTTTTTGATTGATTGAAAATGTTTGAGAAAAACAACAATTTTTTCAAACGATAAGTCGATTGCAGATTGAAATATATTTTTTGATTTCCAACAAATATTTTATTATACATTGATTTTGAACTCATTTCTTATTTTTATATTTTTAATAATAAATATATTTGTTCTCAAAATTCAAACAATAAAATTGAATTCACATAAACAGGATTTTCTATAAGTTTTGAAACGAATATATTATTATTTCTTCTCCTTTTGGTTCAAATGTAAGATATGAGACACTTCTCAAAGAAGTCTATTTTGAGATATAATCAAATAAAACATTTGTATATAAAATCCTGTAATAAAACACTGAATAAAGAAAAGTCTTTAATTATTTTCAAAATTTTTATTTTATTTTATTTAAATAAAATTTTCACATAATTAGAGTGAAAGCAAATAATAATGAGAGATATAATCACATTTTGATGAGAAAGATCTCAATCAAAAGTATATCATTAATGGAAAAGATGTAAATATTTGATATAATTTAAATTTGTAAAAATCGATTGAAATTCAAAAGTTGTCAACACTTTGGTAATACAGTCTATCATTAATAACATTTGAGTTCAAAATCTGTAATAATATTTAACATTATTTTTCATAAAATGTTTTGAAAGCTGTTTATAAAGTGTTCAAAAGTAGAGCTTTTTTTAATTTATTAATAAAAACAAAAATTATAAACAGATTATCAAAAACGCAAAAATGTATTTAAATATTCATAGTTTTGATTGTTATTAAGGATTAGCCAAAAGATTGTGACATTCGATACATTAGTTTTGAAAATTTTAATTGAATTCAAGATTAAAAATGCTGTAAATGGCCTATAAATAACATCATTTGACATATTAATACCTGGGCTATTTTGGCATCATTTCTATTATCAATTATTAGAAGCAATTATCATAAATTTGAATACATAAAGGGGTCTAAAACTGGATTTTTATCAGTTTATAATTGATTTGTTTTCATTTACGACAAAAACATCAATTCTTCTCAACTCTCAACCCTTAAAGCATTTTATATTATATTAAAAACAGACGAAAAACTAATTAACAAATATTTATTATTTATAGAAAACACGAAAACTTTTGAAAATGTGATAATAATTGAAAATAAAACAAGTTTTGAGAGTAACAAACATTTAAATAAAAAGATAATAATATTTTATTATTTTATAAATTATTGATTGACTTAAATAAAAAATTGATAAGAATTTAAAATATCATATAATTTGAAATAAGGTTTGATTTAAGTTCAATTTGAACTGAATTTATAAGAAGATTGTAATAAATAATGAATTGTTATGTCATTGAATCGGTTTAACACAAATTGATGTTCAAATTGATTATAAATGTCAGAAGTGTTCAAAACGATCGCATTTTTTACATTCAATAATAGGTTTTTAAAATATTTGCGGCGATTGTAATACTGATTACAAAAGTGGTCTCAGAATCGACTTGTTTATCACTGAAGGTCTCATTAGAAATGCATTATTTAAAAGTATAATAAGTTGTAAGCAATCAATGCGTTCAACATTGAAGACAGTCTTCGGAATAACTTATCATTAATTTATTGAAATACTATTTATTATCAAAGATTGTAATGAAAATGAGAAAAATAGTTCAAAAATTATCAATTTTGAAGAGAAATAAAAATATCATTTAAAATGAGATTCAGGAGAAAAGTAAAAATTTTAATCAAGATTTCAATCCTTAAAATACATTTATATATAATTATTTTATATGTAACTAAAGGCTTGAAAATGAATGATAGTCTGAATGAATGATTTGTTATTAAAAAGCATTGATTCACATGAATATGACATCAATTCATTCGACATTAATTGAAAGACATTCAAAATCATTATTTCATGAAAATATTTTTACTTCAAAATTAATTGAATGATAAATCAAAATTGAAAACACTTTTCAAAGACATATCAATACTATTGACGACTCTTTGCATGAAATAATATAAATAGCAGTAAAGGAAACAAAAATATCTCCAAAATCATATGTTAACTAATCTCTAGAATGAGTTTTACTTTGTTTTTTGTGTGTTTTTTATTACCTTCTTATAAATCAAATAAAAAATGATTTGCACTTTTTTGCACAATTTAATGAATATACAAATAAAGTGAATCTAAAAAACGAGACAAAAATAAACATTAATTCAGTTTTCGTTTTTCGTCTGCAATAACAATAACAATAAAAAGCAGGAAATCTTTGATTCAATTCTCGTAAACTTATTAATAATTAACAAAATAATTGATTTTTCATTAAATTAATAAATAATTTATACAATTGTTTAGCATTTGTTTATAGGTTTAGAGCTCAGGAATGACTGAATGAGACACTAATAAAGTAAACACAAAAATATTATTCAAAAATCAAATCTCATATAAAAGTCACGACATTTAAAAGCAAGTCTCGAAACAACAGGTGTTTTACAATTGCCTCAAGTTTTAAGTCTTGTAATAAAGTTATTAAAACATTGTTTTGCAGTAAAAACTTTGTTAAAGAAAATAAAATTCATTTAAATTTATTCATTGATTTACTGTTTAATAAAAGGTTTCGCAAAACCAACAAAACGTTTGTAAAAAATGATAAAATCAAAAATAATTTTAAGATTAAGAATAAGATTAAAATTGAAGATAAAATTGAATTATAATTTGAAAATCAAATGAGACTTACTTTGAGAGTTGGATGAGTTGTTCGAATGGGAATCGATGTCCAAACCGTTGGTCTGTTGTCTTTGGACAGCCTTTTGGCTAATAATGTTTTCCCAATACCTTCTCTGCAATCGTTTCATGTCTTCTTGAAGTCTAAGTATTTCTAACTTATAATTGTTTGCCAAAGACTTCTCTTTCTTGAGTTCGTGTCCAATATCTGTAGGCATTTGATCGTCGATTGCCATCAGTTTGTTGGGAAGGATTGCCGTCGTTTCCATCAGTTGTAGTCTTAGTCTCGAGTACTCCATTTGCAGCCTTTCGTGTTCTTCAGACAGTTTTCTCAAATGACTCAAATAGTTTTGCGCCAAATTGTGTCCATTAATACCAATCCCTAACGAATCCCGACTCGAATTAGACATCGGAGACGAAGGAGTGATTGAGTCCACACCTGAAGGGGTTATCGCTTTTAAACTGTTATTATATTCTTCCGAACCATTAGTTCTGTTAAATTTTGCGAAACTATTTCTGACAAACTTTGGGATCAAAGCCTCCTTCAGACCAAACGATTGATTTGAACGTTTGGTGACATTATTGTTGACATTATTGGAGTTTTTGCTCGTATTTAACGATAACTCAAGTGATGAGAGCTGTGGAGACCAGCTCTCAGTCGATGGTCGAGGGTTTGGGTTAGGGTTGGGTCTGCCAGTGGCCGACCCCTTAGACATGAGGTGATTGTCTTCAGTGGTGTTGTTGTACATGAGATGACCACTCATCAAATACTGGTCTCTAGACCTCTGAGGCAAACGAAGACTTCGAGTTCGCGTCAGATTTGTTGTCCTTTTCATTATGGGTTCGTTAGAAGACTTCCACTCATTTGCATCTGATCTGCATTTCGCTGAAGAGCTGATTGTCGATGAAGTGAGTCGTGAAGAGGAAGAGGTCTTTTGGCCAACACTCTGACGATTGATTGGCATCTCTTCACGGATTAGATATCAATTAAAAGACAATTAAATAATTAAATAATTTTTTAATTCAATTCTCAACGAAAATGATATTCAAATCGAAAAAAATGTTACAAAAAATATGAAATTTTATCACAAAAAATACAAATAAAATGAAAGTAATGTTAAAATTGATAAAAATAATTGTTTTGGTTGTGAAACACAAACACAAATGTATTGAATGTTGAATACAATACAAAACGTTTTTGTGTTTGCGCTCAAACTTTGCTCTACTCATGCGTATTGAGACTCACATATGCTTTGCCTTCAGGACATTCAAACCAATTATAAGACAGGTCTTACTTAATACGCGATAACACGACAAAACTGTCTTTCCTTTTAGTAATTTTACACAATTTTTATAACAATCATTTGTGTCATTAAAAGTGATTTACGGCAAAGAAGTCTATTTTGATCATTAACTGTAGTCTTACTGACCATCATATATGACATTATGGTTAGACTCACTCAACGACTTTAAGGGGGAATTTACCACTAATTAGTTGTTCACTTAAAGGGAAAGTCTTTTAAATATTTTATGTAAAACTTATTCAATAATTATAATTAGTTTTTATGTAATTCAATAAATAATGAGTTATTTTGTACACCCTTTACCCTGGAGTACCCCTTATTAGGCCTTACCTGTTATGAAAGACAACTAAACTTTCGTTTAATTACTTAAAAAGCCGTAAAATTAGTTATAATTAGCTCTAATAGCACTGGTATGTAATGTGGTTCCCAAACATTGGATCACATTTTGTTTATACAAAAATATTTTTAATTAAAAGAAATTACAAAATATTATTAGATTTGAAATTTTAATTAAAATGTTTAAAGATTTTAATTAAAAATATAATTAAATTAACGATTGAGTCATAATATTAATAAAAGTAATTTTACGCTCAGTTTGTAATTGTATTTAAAAATATCGAAACAATTCATAACAAAAGTTTTTCTCAATTCATAACAAAGTCGTGAAAAAACTTTTTGTTAACTGAGACGAAAAAAGTGAGAAAATTGTTGTTTTCTATCAATTATTGTTATATTAAAAGTTGTTTTAATAACAAAAAGTTTATTTTGAATTTTGAAATCTATATCAAAAATAAGGCTATAATCGCTTTTGGGGTCAAATGTGAAACAATTAATTTTATTAAATAAAATAGTTTTCAAACCATTTTATGTTAATCTCTTTGTACTTATTCTTCATTTTATTCGAATTTTTTTTATTGATTGAATAAAAGAATAATTATTTCAAAGTTTTTTTGAAAGAATTAAAAACTTAAATAAAATAAAAAATTAAATACATATTCATATAAAAGTTGTCTGCGATATAACTGTTCAACAAATGCCTCAAAACTATAAAATTCTTAACGATTTTTTAGTGAACAAAATAAAAGTTTTATTACGAGAAGAGTTGCTCGAAAGGCAGTCATCAAACAAAACTATACATAAGAACTAAACGTATGTTTAAATCTATTTTTACCCTCAGTTCGAGTCCTATAAAGCCTTTGATTTGACCCAAAACTACAATAAAATACATAAACATTAAAAATATTTTGAAAAATCATTTATTATTTTAAAGTCCAATTGAAATAAAGTTATTTTTGTTCAGAAAATATAAAATTTTACATAAATTTAAGATTTGTTTTGTAATTGAATTTTTGCAAAAACAATAGCTTTTTCTGAACTCAAATTCGTTTGTTTTCTAAGTTGTGAGCAATTATTGTCTGAATTGAATGCTTTCTTTGCGTTAATCCAATTTCGATCGTTTGGACAAACATTCAATTTATTCAACACTTGATTAGAAATGTTGGGAACAATTGGCTGTAAAAGTATTGCACAAACTCTTAGGGCTTCCAAAGTGATGAACAAAACTGATTGAAGTCTTTGTTCTTCACTATTGTCTTTGACTAAAATCCATGGTTTGGTTTCATTGAAGAAAATGTTGTTAAGTCTCAAACAATCCATAATTTCATTGATTCCTAAATAAAAATTTCCGCTTAAATAATGGGTTTCACAATTTTGGGCCAAACTATTGATTGTATTAATAAGTTTCGAAGCATTGCTTCCAATCAAATCCATGTCATTTAGGCATAAATTTGGAAAAATTTGTCTTTTGTTAATAGCCATAGAAGTGCTTCGACTCAACAAATTGCCGAAAGTGTCCCCCAATTCGGCGTTCAAATATTGTATTGCTTTTTCTTCGTTAAAATCTATAAAATATATACAAATTTTTAAATAATTTTTTATATTTTTATTATCAGTCAATGACTGACTCGTGTCTGTGTGAAGAGATCCCTGTCTTAAGAGAAAATATCGAAACCCATCGCTTGTATAGGCGTTGAGACAATCGAAAGGGTCGACGACATTGCCTCTGCTTTTACTCATTTTGAGATCATCTTTGAGCCAATGGGAGTGACATAACAGAGTTGTCGGTGGTTTGAGTCCGGCCGCCATCAGGAATGCCGGCCAATAAATGCCATGAAATCTGAGGATATCTTTGCCGATCACCTGACAATCGGGAGGCCATAAATGGTTGCTCTGAGGATAACCTGAAACTGTGAGATAATTGATGAGAGCGTCGAACCAGACATAGATCTAATGGAATGATTTGTAAATAAAAATTGATTGACATTTCATTCAGACATACCATTTGTGTGCAATCGTTGGGCACTTCTATACCCCAACTGACCCTCGCTTTAGGTCTCGACACAGATATGTCTTTCAATCCTTTCTTCACTTCATTTAATAAAATATCTTTGAAAACCGATGGCTTAATAGTGTCTCCACTACTGATCCAATTGAGAAGCGGTTCTTCAAATCTCGTCAATTGAAACATATAGTTCTCCTCTGAAGACCATTCGACAGGACTTCCCGATTCTGTCGAAATTCTGACATTATCTTCATTTATGGCAGTCTGTGATTGTGTGACAAATGTCTCATCTGAAGGACAATACCAGCCCTCATACGAAGACTTATAAATGAATCCGTTATTCATAACTGTATTCCAAAAAGTCTTCACAGAATTGATATGCAATTCATCGGAGGTTCGGATGAAATGAGTGAAACCAATGTCTGTCTTCTCGAACAGACATCTGAATTCATGTGAGATTTGATCGCAAAATACTTTGGGATCAATTGATTTCATTTGAGCCGCTCTTTGGATCTGGACTTAAAGTAATGAAAACAATTAAAGAATAGATTTTGAATCAAAAGCAAACAAATGATCAATACTTTGATCCCGTGTTCATCGGTTCCGGTGGAGAATATCGTGTTATCGATGCCTAACATTCGGTGGAACCGATGGAAAGTGTCGGCAATTAATGCCGAATACAAGTGTCCGATGTGTGGAACTGTTGGACACAACCAGACATTCAATGGCATATTTGACCACAAAATACAAAACCAGACCTGAATTGACATAAAATATTGGAGTTGTTATGAAATATGTATTGTTTTGAACGACATTTGCATTAGATTTGCTTTGACTGTAATTTAACATTAATTTCAATTGTTTTGAATGTGTTTTCAATAGTTTGCTAAACATTATTCAAGTCTTTAATTATCACAACAATTATTGTGTTTTTTGTCATTCAATGGGAGACTCCATTAATAACGTCTCACATAAATATTGATTTCAAATTGAAGTCTTCATTGAATGACTTTGACTTCAATGACATTATTTATGTACAAAATATATCAAAATTAAAAAAGTTTTTCAAAGTTTTTAAAGTTATTTAAGATTTGATTTGTTTTGAAACGACTTTTGGTTTGAGTTTTAATTATTTCATTCAAAACTATTACTGTTTTTAATGTTATTTTTCAATCATTTTATTAAACATTTTTCAATACATTCAATATTAATAATAAGTTTTATATTACTTTGCATTAAATTGAAGTAAATATCAATAAAAATATAATTCAAAACAAAATATTGAATTTTTCTGCTTTTGGGACTCTATTGATGACAAGTCTTCCGTCATAACTGAGTGACGCGAAAATCCATGGATCACTTGTAGACCACTCGACGGCATACACACTGTCCTCATGTTCTTCAAACGTTGCAATCACTCCATCGGTCGGCGAAGAGGTCTTCTGTATGATTCCGGTGTCTTCGTCGGGGATGTCGTCTTCGAGCAGATGACCGAATGGTTGTGAGGCCACAGAAACCGCTCGAATCAATACCACTCGCGAGTCACTACTGGATGTGAGCACCAGTTGGTCGTGGAATAGGTTATACCTTACAGACCAAACCCAATGGGAATGATTGGTCATTGAGAGCACCGGTAGTGATGTGTTGCGAACGTCCCAAAAGCGGGTCTCGCAGTCATCTCCACAACTCGACAGATAGTACTGAGCGTTGGGATTGAAGTCCAGATCCCTAACCATCTGTGAGTGAGCGTTAGGTATGGCCCACACCATCGAATTGGAACTACTCTTCACTCGAATGTCTTTGGAATAAATACAGTTTGCGTTTGCGATACCAATGAGACCACAGTTTGAATGAGGACTCCATCGGAATGTCGTTATTTTGTTAAATCTGTTCCAACTCTTTGTATTCACATTAAAGTCTGCATTAATGGTCGAAACGATTTTATGACTTTCGATATCCCATAAAAAGAGTTTGTTTTCTGTGAATGATATGATCTGATGACCATCTTCTGGATGCCAGACAGCCGTTCGGCCGACGCCTTCAACGCCCGGAACCTCTAAATCACATACTTTTTGTAACTCAGAAGAAGTGGTCGAGTCTTCGTCTGACAACGGTTTGGACACATCGATAGGTAGTGTCCAAAGAGAGCAATGGTTCTCGACTTTACCGGCGATTGTCTGCGATTGCGATGAATAACAAGTGGTTATGAGGTTTGAATGCTTCGGATGTGTTGAGACATCCCATACTTCGCCGCTCGAGTGCCTGAAGACTGCTTTCGACAAACCATTGCTTTCTTCTAAATATTCCAAAAAATGGATTTGGTTTTCATTCTTCAGAGATTGGGTTCCGACAAGAAATCTGACGAATGAAGAGTTGTCTCCATTGGATGAACTGCACAAAGACCTGCTCTGGAACTCAAGACCATAAATAAGTGGTGACTCGTCTTCGCCTATCGACTCGATGGCCATTGGATTCAATTAGTGATGATTTTGGTTTCAATTGTTTTGTTGTCAATCCATTGAACCACTGAAGACATTGTCTGACGTATTGTCTGAACGAATGAACACATGTTTTATGTAAACATCTCTTCAAACGTGATGTCCGATCGGATCCCAAGACTCGACTCAAACACAAGTTATCAATACTTTTACAACGAATTTATGGTTCAAAACAAAGTCTGTATTTTTGATGAAAGTTTGACTCAATTGTGGAGAAGTCGTGAGGAATGGCAGACATCAGATGGAAGACCAGATTTGGATCAATTGCAGCGATTATTCGGTGAGTTGTTTGCCATTTAGTTGTGATTTGTGACCAAACCATTGCTTTGGACCGAAAGGCGAAGAATTGGTTCCGATCTCTGATTGCAATCAAATGTACTTCAATTCAAACCCTAAACAAGAGATGAGTTTCAATGAATTCATTGATTACATGAAAAGTGTCCAAAACTTTGACTATAATTATGAAGAAAATGGTTTAAAAATATTATATCTAAAGGACTGGCATTTTGTGCAACGATTTGCTGAATACAAGGCATACAAAACTCCGGTATATTTTGAGTCCGATTGGATTAATGAGTATTATCTGAGAAACAGTCAATTGAGAGATGACTACAGATTTGTATACATAGGACCCAAACATAGCTCGTATGCAATCGTTTGTCATTAAATATCATATAAAATACCCCTTATTTGATGAAGAACTCAATTCCTTAGAACACCACTACATACGGATGTCTTCGGATCATTCAGTTGGTCCGCCAATATATGTGGTGCCAAGAAATGGCTAATTATTCCGCCCGGAAATGAGCGCCGACTGAAAGCACTCAACTCTAACCAAATGCCAAACAATTTCTATTCAATTCCTAATTTTGTCGAAGAATTGCAATCAATGAATGGCTTTGAAGTGATCCAAAACAGCGGAGAAATCATATTCATTCCCAGCGGTTATATTCATCAGGTGCTGAACATTGAGGACACGATCTCTGTTAACCACAACTGGTTTAACGGAACAAACATTCAATTGATTTATGAAAACATTTTCAATGCTTTGATTGAAGTCGAGACAGAATTGTCTGATTTGAAGCCATTGTTAGATCCAAACGAATGGCACAAAGAGTGCCAAACATTACTTAAACTTCACTTTGGTTTCAATTTTAATGAGTTCTTCGATTGTTTGGAACTCATATCTCAACGAATCAAATCAGAATCACTCGCTCAAGACGTCAATGGGTTTGCATTTCGAGTCACTTCTGACAGAAATTATTTGTTAAAACTTTTGAATTTTATTGAACCGAAAGTTTTTCATGAATTTAATGATAAACTCAAATGTATTGAAAATAACTTAAAATAATTTATATAAAATATTTTTAATTATTTATTTTTTTTAGATTTTATGTAAAAAGTCATTTAATTTGTTTAATAAAAATTATATTTTATTGACAAAAGATTTTATTTTATTATACAATCAAAAAGTAATTTAATATAAATTATCGAAAATTATTGTTATATTAAATGATATAAAATATAATTTTATTATAATTTAGGGCCAAATGAATGAGTTTTGTTCAACGATTCGTTTCCAAGTGGGAGAAGACAACAGGTCTTCGTCTGGTATTGCATATAACTCTTCACAAGAACTTGAAGTCATATCATAATCAAAGTCCAAATTTGAATCAATTGAACTCTTGGATGAATTGGGGTTTGAGTTATGATTTGATTCGGTTTTGATTACACCAGAAAACAGTCCGTCCTTTCGATGATATTTCTGTTCAACAAATATTTATGAGTTTTTATCACATTATATAACAAAACAAATATTAGGAAAGAGTTGTTGTGGAAGACCTTGCTAATGGGTGTTGAACCAAGGTTATTTAATAGAGTAATAGCCGAAAAGTCAGTTTTCAATTGAAATAAAGTTAAACTCAAATCAAAATACCTTTAAATCGTTTTTCTTTTTATTCATTTTATTCTTTATTTTGTATTTTCTTTTGAAGCAATTCTTCTTTCCATTGGTTTTTTGAGACGAAGAACTTTTGGCTCTATTTATCACATTATGAAGAGATTCAGTGGATTTGAGAACAAAGTTAAGCAACTCCTGTCCAATTAGACCCCAGGTCTCAGTTGTGTTATCCATTGAATCTAAAGACATATTCGATGACAATTAAGTCTTAAAGAGGTTTTGATATTAACAACAGTCAGTCATATATTAATAACAGTCAGTGGTTTTGAATCAATAAAGCGATTGTTTTTCAATTTATGTTTGATTTCATGTTTTGTTTGAATCGTGCGTAAAGTGAGTCAACACAGGAATGAAGTATTGATTCAATGATAAGCCATTATTATCTCAATTGCTTTTCCGGAATAATTTGTTAGCATTTTATTGCTTATCATTGCTTTGTTTGTGTCATATCTACCGCTCCAACGATTAGATCACTTTCGGGACAATTAATTATTTAAATTTAAATACAATTTTTGCTGAACTTTCGAATCATAACCATTAATATCAAAGTAATTGTGCTCTCATTCAAAGGAAAGACACATTTCATTTGAGATATAAAATTGTTTCATTAAATACACAAAACATTTATTCATTTTATTAAATAAATTAAAAATTCATTGTCTTTATAGTAATTGTGGTAAACATTGATTAATATGAATACGAATATTGAGTACAAATCGATATAAATGTTGAATACAATTCATTTGGACTTATATTTCAATACAAATATAATGTTAAATAAAATCCATTTCGCGTTCAATTCCAACGAACTTCAACTGTTCTGTCGGTCCATATCTGTAGTCGAAGAACAGCTCTTCTCCCGACTGAATGGATCGCTTGGCAAATATGCCGATGCGATGGTCGCCGTTAACCATCATTACCTTTGCATAACAGTTGGGATTCACTGAATGATTGGCAAAACGTATTTTATTGCCCTTTCGAGTGGCGTCGACCACAAAGTCTAAGCAAATCAGACACAAATTGATTGAAAACTCAATTCAAATACAAATAAATGCAAACCATTGTTGAGATTGAAGAGGAAACTACACATGTATTTGTCGTACACCTTTCCCCTGCGGTCCGCTTCGTCTTGAGATATGATTTCCCCGCAGTACTCACTGATGAACTCATTCTTCTGAGCGCTTCCCTCCAAGAATATGCCCCAACCGGCCACATCTGACGGCGCTAACAACAGGTGCTTTCGAAGACCTCTTTGAACGCTTACATTACGACAAGTGATGTTTCGGTCATCGAATTGGTCTTCGAATAACGAAAACAAATTATTCAATAAAATCAGTAATGAGTTAATTGCATACCTGCGCCACAGGCCTGACAGAGATCAGGGTCACACTCTCTGACTGCCAAATAACAAGGACATTGTTTTGTATTACACTGGGCTTTACAGCGACAGCCGGGGAAACGTTGGGCGCAATCGGAACTACAGTTACAATATTTTTCACAAAAATTCTGTGTCATAACACAGGGACAGGTCTGGTCACACGACTGGCCCGGATGGTCACAAGGGGTGTAGTTATACACGTGATTAGAAGCGCCGTCCTTTTTGAGCTGAAATTTGCGACAATGGGTTGACCACACATTCCGGAGGTTTTTCTTCTTCTTCTTCTTTCTCGGAGGGGTATTGTCTATGTTGTGGTCCTCTGGCGGACAGTCCGATAATTCTTTTTGAGCGAACACATAGACTTCAGCACAAGATTTACTCTTCAATATGGAAGCGATTATACAATAGTTGTTTGAAATGGTTTTTATGAGCACTCGAAACAACGATACTTCCGAACCATTCCATTCGGTGTTGATATCTGACAGACATATAGTCGAAACGGCCTCAGAATTGGGAACCGATTCTTCGTCGGGAGAGGGAGGGGGAGGTAAGCAATAGTCATGGTTATTGATAACCGGCGAGAAATTCTTTGAGGGCCGGTATTTGAGTGACTTTGGAGTCGAAAGTATGTTTGTATTATTGCTGTCGTCATCAGAACAGGTCTTTTGCGAAGAGAGCTCGGAATATGAATAACTGGACAGTTGGGGCGAATGGGAACGGCTATTGTTCTGGACATCTATTGACATAATAACACAATTACATAATAAATACATAAATATAATCAAAACCAACCCTTAATTGATTTGATTGAGTCATTGCTGTCTTCACTCGAGGCCTCATTTCCGCTGTCATTAGCATTGGTTTCCTTTCGGTTTGAACGCATCTCTTCTTGTTTTCGCTTCTCTTTGATTATCTTCTCTTTCACTGAGTCCTAAATAAATGGCAAAATAAGAGATAATGAAAGATAAACCAAACTCTGTCTTACGATATGTAAGAAGCATTTGCGTCCACACGGCTCGGACTTCTTCTCCAGATTGTTGTGTCTCTTCTTATTGGTCCGAATCGGTTGAAAAGCTATACAAACAATGGATTCATTCAATGCCAAATCAAAGTCAATGTCTCTTACGGTGAAGAAAACAGTCATATTTGAAACATCGGCGACAGAACAAAGTGTGGAAGGAATGCATTGTCTGTTCCTTAGGATAAGATTGAGAATTGTTTCCATCGATATTAGGGGTCGACTCAAGTGGTTGTATCGCTCCGGTCTCACGCTTTAGGATCAGCTCTGCATATCTTAAGAGCGATTCATTCAATCAATACAAATGAATATTAATCTACAAAAACATACTTTTCCTCCAACTCTTCAGGGGTTCCCTTATCTGGAAAGACAGCAGAGATGGCGTGATATATCATATTGGGTGCGATTTCGGTCAGAATTCTCGGCATTTCTGAAATGATTTTTATATTCAATTAACAATTGACTGAAAGCCCAGTCGTGTTGCCATACGTGTGGCAGTTGTCGATCGTTCACTTCTTAGTGTTATTTGTTTATCTCTTTTGACTTCATTGGAAGTGTTCTCGTCATCCAAAACCTCATTATTGGTTGAGCTCTTTTGTGGTGCTTTCAAGGCTTCGACCAATTCGACGAAGACCTCATCGGTGACAAAATGACTGTCCCGATCGCCGTGCACTTTGCCATCATAGTTCTTAATGAGCTCCTCTATGAACGACCCGTCCTGATCGAGGACCTCATCGCCCATATATGGGATGTTATGCAAAACAGTCTCGTCTTCGACCATAAAGTTCTGCTGTATTGGAGCCCAAGTGTACCTATAGGTGAGGGTTGGGGTTGGGATGAGACAGGTATTAGTGGTGGTATGGCTTGTGGTGATAGGAATGGGTGCATACATAGTAGGAATGGGCGACACGGCATACATCATACGAATGGGCACCGAATGTCTTGAGTTTGAACTGTCAAACGGACGTATTTCGCACTGAAATCAGTTTGCATTGAATTATATCATTGGATCAAACCTAAAATCATTGTTTGAAACCTTCTTCATAATAGGATAATGTGTGGGCACATCCGTTGGGAAGTCCACCACTGCCCTCGACTCACCCTTAAGGGTGTTTATGGCCTTCAATGCATTGGTGATAATGTCTCGATTGCGAACATATGCACCCTTTGGGACAACCGTTCAATTGGTTAATATCTTTGTCAATGTCTTCAGACATATAAGACATACTTTCATAACGTCATTGCGTTTATATCTCTTGATCTGAACTAATCTCATGTACTCTGACCTCACTTTCCGTTTCCACTCCTGAGGAACAACTAATTTACTGGTCTTCTTGTTGTCCAAATCATTGACCTCCGAGTCGTTCAACTGTTTCGCCATTTCTTCAATCATTTGACATTCAGTTGTATTTCAAGACATTATCTTCAAAATAGTCAACAAAAATGTATACAAAAAATGGCAAAAATTGAATAAAAAATATTTCAATAGTTTTTGCGGTTTTTTAAACAATAAAATGCATTACAAAAGCAAACGATTGGTTGACTTCAAAGCGCTTTATTCAAAGTGTTTAACATTTATTGTAAAGGGTTTGGCATTTGTTTGGGCGCTACTCGAGTAATACAGTTCCCATACGTCCTCTACTGTCCAGTTGACCACTTAATACCCAATAGAAAATATTTGTCAAAATTATTAGAATTTTATATAAATTTTTATTATAAAACAAAATGAATTTTTGTTATATTTATGTAAAAGTCATTGAATTTGTTTAATAAATTGTTTTAAATTTTAACATAAAATATAATTTGATTTTATGGACAAAATGTTATAATTGTCTACTTTTTCATTTCATTGCCTATACGTTGACCTAAAACCTCAATGTCTTTCATTGTCTATAATTAGTGTTTGAATTACAGAATCAGTTATTGATATTCAATACTAATTCACAAAAAAGCTTTCGTTTTCATAACAAGAATTTGAGGTCAAAAAATGTGTTTAATCTAAAGACAAATATAAGTGAAAAATAAGACAAAATAACTTTGAATAAAATGTTTATAAATAGTTATATTTGTTATTGTCTGCGATATATAATAAATAGTTCAATCGTTTTATAGTTTATTGGTTTATTGGGTCAGAGTTTAAGAACTTTCTCAAACAATGTCCAGGCGCTGACCACTGGTCCACAACAATAGGGGAAAGTTGTAAAAGGGGTCACAAATCCCAAAGTGAAAGTTTACTTAAGATTAATTGAATTTAAATGAAATTTTGTTCTAATTTTTGAGACTATAAAAGCCGAGAGCATTGGACAGTCGGTTATAGGCATTGGTATTGCAATTGAATGTGAATTTGAATAAAAATTTCATTAAAACTCAAAATGAATTTATTTAAAGTGTTTTCGGTTTCGCTTTTAGTCGTCTTCTTCAGTCTGTTGACAACTCCGGGATCCGATGCCATCGGACCTCTCACTGTCTTCACCGCAGCCAAGTTGGCGACTATGGGTGTCATCGGCAAAGGTATGTCCAAACTATAGCTTCAAACTGAAGATTGTAATACCGTTTTGATTGGTCAGGGGCTATACTGGTACCAAAGCTAGTGTTGGCGAAGGCAGCCATCCTGGGAGGAATGGTAGGTGGACACTTCGCCACCAAGATCAAAACACCTCTTCTGTTGGCCAAGTCTTCACTTCCAAGTCTCATATCATTGGCTCCTTTGCTCAGAGGCAAGAAGAGGAAGGAGACGCGACAGTTGGCGGCCCCCATCCCAGCAGCACCTGTCTATACACCCCCAGCACCAGTCTATGCCCCACAACCCATGTATGCGCCCAGTTATACACCACAGATGCCATCCTATGTTCCAATGGCTCCAACGTATAGTCAGAACATAAGAACTGGTTATTAAAAGTTGTTTTCGATTAAATTAGATTTTATTCAAATAATAATTAAAATCATTTTTTCTCATAAATTAATGAAATATAAAATCATTTTATTTTTAAATGTATTATAAAATTGAAAAAAACTTAAATAAAAAGTGTTTGAATTGAATACAAATAAAGCGCTTTTGAATGATTGAAACAAACCATTGGTTGCAATGAAACACAAATTGTTGACAAAAGAGTTGAAAACATTTATTTTCAGCAAATTTTTTGATGATTTGAATATTTTTTTGCAATCATTTCGTCTCAAAAAATATTAAAATATTAATTATTTTTTATTTTTGATTAATTTTATTTGATTTATGGTTTAGTTGTCTCTATCAAAGACAAAGACATGACTCTTGAGGACGAAATCTTGGACTCATTACAAGATCTTAAATATCCCGACTTTTTGGCCATTGAGACCAATGTCTCACTTTTGACTGATTTGAAGACTTTTTCAACGATTATTTCTTGGATTTCAAACCAATTGCAGACAATCGTTGGTTTGGAGTCTTTTGTCAATCAAATCAATGGTTTGTCTTTGACTTTGAGATCACTTTCAATCACTTCTTTCAATGGTTTGTATTTCAGATGAATCCGATTTGAAGTCATTTGGCATTGAATTGAATTCATTGCTTCGGGAAATCAATTGTCCATTAATTGACTCTTCAGTCGCCGAACCCTTCTATCGGTTGGCAGTACTTAACAGTCTTTGTGGAGAACTGTTGTCTTCTCGTATCAATTGTGTCAAACGGATCGACGACTCAAACAAATCGATGTGTATTTCTATGACTGAAAGCCAACCCTCAAGAGATCTGAAGACAATTTTGATGACATTAGGTCTGACTAAACCTCCGAAAGACATCAGTTCTGAGATGTTGTTGAAGAAAATCAAAGACAAAACCGCTCAACGATTGACACAACAAAAGCAGACCATTGAAGACAGTCTTCTATTGCCTCAAAGATTCACTTTATCTCCAATTCAGTGGAAAACTTTGGAAACGATTAACGAAGAACTGAATAAAGATTATACGATTAGACGGGAAATGCTTTTAAGACGTTGTGATTGTACTGTTCGGTCATTCACGTGGAGATCAGATATTAAGGACTCGAAAGACATTGAGAAACAAATCAATGAATTGTATGCAAACAAAAGAAGCCATTTGTTGACTGATCCCAATGTCTCTCTGGCCGAGGCTTTGGCCGCCCGTCAGTCAGACTGCGATTCGCTCATCAATGGT